>VZTR01012322.1:117378-130946 GCA_013400775.1 Chaetops frenatus | reverse complement strand
CTAATGCAGTATTGCAGTAGCTGCTTAGAATGTGTTTTTATTTATTTTGTTGGTAAGTTTGTTTTTCAAGAATGACTGCCAGACAGGGGTGACATTTCACTGACTCCAGCAGTGTCACAAAAATCATCATTTGATGGAGCTACAATGCAAAATTATGTCATTCAGAAAAAAAGATTGTGAACATTGTGATTTCTTAGGCAGCACATCCTAATAGTTAATTGCCACTAGTACTACTAAGAGTTTTTGAGCTTCATTTGCTGCAAAATCTGCCTTCTCTAACATTTCTTCCTCCTCTTAAATTTCTTCACTTCCACACAGTTTAATTCTCAATTTTCTTTTCATTTACTTCTGCATTTTTATTTTATTGACCATTAATAATTGGTTCATGACTCTGAAAAAAAGAGATTCTAAATAATTTTATTTAATTTTTCCTGGTGTATTAGGCAGAGATAAATCTTCCAGAAAGAAAACAAGGCAATATTAAGCAATTTTAAAAAGCCTGATTTATATTGTAAGCATTCACTTTCTTACAGATGACATATGAAAAACAGATTAGAAGAATTCTAAATGCTTGTCTAGCTGTTGAGCTGCCTCATACCCACAATTTCAGTATATACAGCTTGCAGTCTAACCTGTTTAACAATGCTTGGTGAAGTAGCAGACACGTGGATCAAGTCTCAAAGGATAATCAAGGTTATTTAAAAACAATTTGGTATGTGGATGCAAAATTCCCACCTTAATTTTATCAGACAAAATTAAAAGTACTTCTAATTTTTCCTAGCTAAGGTGTTCTGCTTTTACTCAGTGTAGCAGGAGGAGGAGGGCTTAGTGGCTGCAGCAGGTTATTTGTATAATAAAGTCATATTAAACGTTAATTTAGTCTTTCAAAAATTATTCTAATATTCTTCACGCATTTATATCTCAATATTGTTTACCATTTGTACATAAGACTCAGAGATATCTTTCAAATGTCTGTATAGGTTGCTAACATAACCTTAGGGAGAGAGAAAAATAGCTTCATGTATTTGACAGTGTGGTTTACTTTGCCATAATGCCATTTCTAGAATAAAAGCAACAAGCAGGCAAAGGAAGATCATGCAGTGGATTACATAGTAATAGTTTCAAAGGCAACTTGGAGCCTCTCACTTTTTATGCTCCTTAGAATGAGCACAACAGTTATAAAGGTTTTCAAACAGGAAAAGGCTGCATGCTGCAGTCGAAGTATTTCATGATGACAGGTAAAGGCAAAGCTGACAGGTAAAGGCAAAGCTCTTCAATGTATTTCGTATAAATTCTAAAATGATTTTGAAAACTACCCTTTGGACAGGGAGAGGGAAATAATGACTTTTTACACAAGTAAATGATGTCCAGCTGTGCTTTTGGCTGATGTTTTCACTGTATCCTTCTATGCAGACTTGGGCAGCAAACTCATGAAAGCATAATTTCAATGGGATTCAGGTAGGGTACATTTGTCACCAGCCAATATATACAGAAACATATAATGCAAAAATTTAATTAAATATCTATCACCTTTGAACTTCTTAGTAGTTAGAACCTAACTACTTATAGCTTAAACTGAACAAATCTTGTATAACAATGGTTATACAGCCTGCTGGTACATAAATGACAAATTAAAAGCCCTACATTATTTTTTAACAGAAATTAGAAACAAAATTCAGTGCAATAGCTATGACAATCCTAATGATACAGCGATATTCAATTTAAAAAATCCATTTAATAGTTTAAAGAGTGACAAATACTCCCTGCCATAGCTGTAGCAGTATTTTACCCTTCCCAAGTATTCACATCTTTAATTACTTTTCACAGTGGTTTGTCTTGTTTTTCTCTCCCTCTGCTATTTCTTTTTATAAATCAGTTGTACAGAGTAAAAAGAAATCTAAGCATATTCATTCCACTTCTATTGTTTTTTTTTAATGGATTGTCAACAACAGTTGTAGTTCTGAAGAGCTCCATTGTACCATGGACTGTTGAAGCCAACAGTGGATTTTAAAAAGCTGTGATTATAGCAGCCATTCACGATGACAGATACAACTGTATTCACTTAAATATATACAGAACTTCTGACTACCTCACCAGTCTTTAGTGTCAGTCTTTAGTATCTTGTGAAAAATGGTACAGATTCCCACAGTAGGGAAAATCATAGTTGCATCCACATTGAGCTTAGTGTAGAAAAAAAAAAAGAGAAATCACTCTCTTCTCTACGTGTATTTTTCCCATCTCTACTGGTGGAAGGCTCTTACTCCTTCCTTAGTTGCATATTCATTTTCTGCTGTACACCACAAATCCTTAAGGGTTGTTGTTGCAATCTTCCCAGGCTCCCATTGCACAGTAGAAAGAAATATATGTTTGTCTTAAACAAATGCTATATCCACAGCTATTCTACTGCCTTGGTTTGAATTCACAGCTACTCTTCCCCTGCATCCAGCAAAACTGTCATCTTATTTAGATTTAAAGTCTGCCTCTTATCTCATTGAAGAGCTTCCTAAAAATATGGCAGGATTTTTAAATTATCTTTCTCTTTTTAAGTGTATTTTCCTTCTGAGCAGAAAGTCCCACAAATTTCTTCAAAGATGCATTACTCAAAAATTGGTAAAGGTCAAATACAGTTATGCGCTTTTAAAACTTTGTTTGTTTTTTCTCCTCACAAGACAAACAAGCAAAAAAGCAACCTGTTCAACTCCTCTCCTCTCCTCTCCCAAAGATTTTGGAGAATGAAAAGAGATTTCTTTCTGTCAACTGGTAGTCAGCAAACTCCATTCAAATTTAATGGAGTGTGTGTATGATCTAAAAGCACCCCGTTCATCTCCTCTCCTCTCCTCTCCCAAAGATTTTGGAGAATGAAAAGAGATTTCTTTCTGTCAACTGGTAGTCAGCAAACTCCATTCAAATTTAATGGAGTGTGTGTATGCTTGTAATTAAAACACTTAAATATTTATAATTCAAAGTACAAGAAATAAAACTGATTTTAATACAGTCATGTGACTATTGTTTTTGTTTGAATAGGTAAAAAAATCACCAAATGTCTCTTAGCTGTAGATGAGTACATTTTTCACCCTATTTCAAATTTTTAACATAGCAACCCACCAATGCAGTGCAAATGATTTTTTCTTTTCTCAAAATCCTTTACAGAGTAGTAGTTTAGCACTGCCTTAGCTTCTCTTTTCATGGCTGAATTTGCAGAAAACAAATTTTTTCCATCCTAACTCACTGATAATGTTGAAAGACCTCTAAAAAATAAGCCCCCTCTAAAAAGGCCCTTTTTTCTATGCGTGTTGAAGATACAATCCACATCCTGAAAATTTAACAGAAGTTCAGTTAATTTAACTAGATGTTATCAATTGCCACAAACAAACAAGACCACTTCTCATTCAGTTTTTGAATCAGAATTGCATTTCTTACTCTACTCATTTTATTTACTCTTCCATTATATACATGACCAGGAGCTATAAGGACCTTCCACACACGTAATTATTCATTCTGCAACAATTTACTTATTAAAAAACTCTCCTTTCTGCCCACAAAATCCTTTTAAAATACAGAAAGTAAATTCGTCATTTTTCTGTTGACTCTGTATAGTATTTTTAATCAAGTTAATGCAAGTTTTCTGCTCTTTGATGCTCTGAAGCACTCAGTTTAATAAGAGAACTAGATCAGCTGTTATGCTTTCTTAGAGGAGTGACTATGCCATACATTCAAAAATGGAAAGAAAACTTTCAAGTCATGAAAGTCTTAATTAGGACCCACCCTCTCACCCTAATTTATATTGATTGGGCTAGTTTTCTTTTTTAATAAAGTAACATTTTTAAGAACTGCTTTTTTCAAAGGACAGAGAATAAAAAACCAACACTGAGAGTTACCATCTGTCTTATGGAACTATTAAGTAAAAACAGGACCCTGACCTCGTATTTATAACAGTTTATTCCAATTTATATATACTACAGTCTAAAGAAAGACATCTTCAGTGCTTTATGCTTTTTGTCCACCCCGTAGCAGGCAGTTCTACCTGTCTGTCTTTCTGAGTGGAGTTTATAAATCCTTGTTATCTCAGCTTTATGTTCATATCAAAACTACTGTGACAGATCACAACGATGTTTTTGAACCACATAGACAAGAAGACACTTAGAGCAGAACAGTACAGACATTAGCTTTTGAAAATATGAGATGTAGTCTGCCAACTACCATTTATAATATATTAGAATAAGACATTACAGAACACATGCAAAAGCATTTTGAAATGTCCTTGACTTTTCAAAAGCCAGACTAGATCTTTCAAGCATTTTTCTACAGTCTTTGGAGCCTCTCTTAATAAGAGAAATAGCTGCATAGGACTATTTCCTATTAAGTGTACAGCTTTTTATTTGTGCACGAGAATAGGGAAAAAAATAAATGCTTTTCCTGTTGTGATCTCATAATCTTCACTAAATGCCACATTATCCACATTTTGCAAGTGTCTTTTCTTCCTAAATCTCTCTTCCTGCTCTCCCATTCATCCTAATAAACTGTCACTGCTCAAATATAAGCAAAAAGTCTAGATAATGCTAGTTGTATGAAAATGACAAAGAGTTCACCTAGCCTTAATTTTTTCTTTTTTCCTGGTGGTGTCAGAGCAGCTCCTCAGAAAACTGAATTTACTCATAAAAATCCAGATAATAAATTAAAAAAATAAAAAAGCATATGCAACCCACACAAAGGAATGAGCTTATTTCTATTTAAATGAGCTTATCATAATGCATTTTTTGCCCTTTGCCTAGTTATTCATGAATGACTTTTTGAATTCTGAATGCTAGCTCAAAAACTCCAAAAAAACTAGTGGAATTGTTTTGAAGGAACAAAAACACCTGAAAATTCAAAACAGGATTTCAGCAATGCTCTGCCACTGCATGGAGGGGTGGCTGCTGGGCTGGAGGCTGTGGCCAGGTGGGATGGGACTCACTTTGGCCCCTCAGGAGCTCTGGTCCCTGCTGCCTCTGTCTCAGGGAGCTATTTTTGTGCTGCCTTCCTTCCCAAACTTTGGCTCTTGTGCTGCCACTACCTGAGTTTTGCCCAGGGCAGGATGGGCAGATGGGTGGTTTGCTGGAGGGCAGGAACAACCAGAGCAGTGTTTGTGGGGGGGAAGGGTGGCCCCTCTAAGGCACCTCCAGCTGCTGCACATCTCAGATGTGACACCGAGACCCAAAATGCCTCACTGGTTTCTACTTTCACAGGACAGGCTGGGCAAAGAGGTTTTGAGAGAGGATGGTTTGGGCCACTGAAACCACAGTCTGAGAGGCAATCACCAGCTCTAAAATACAAAGACAGAAACCTTTCAGTAAAAATGTAGAGTTAGAGGGGGTGATATGTCAGGCCAGGTCCAGCATGGGATGCCATAAGGCAGCTGGTGCTTGGACTCTAGTGCTGGACTGAAAGCTGTGGAGGAACCAGATCTTCATGGCAAGTTCCACTTCTCTCTTGGATGTGCATGGAAGAGACAAGGTTTCCTGGCAGAGCTATACGACAACAAAACAGAAAATCACCTCTCTCCTCAGTTTTTTAGCACCTGAGCATTAAAGACTATTGATAGCAACATAAAAATGCCTTGTTAGAAAATATGTGTAAGTACTGCACAGAAATAGGAGCTTAAAATAAATTTACCATCTCTACACTGAAGCATCATAACCCACCTACTTTCTAATAAAACATTTATTCTGTTTACTGCAGCTCTCAAACCAAAACCTTTGTTTTCAAAGAGGACTCATTTTTCTTTATGTTTAGTTTGCATTGAATTGAGAATAGTGAAGTATAAAAGGAAAGCTTCCAGTTGTCTTGTAGCCACAATCATCACTTTCAAAGAAAGCACAGAATGAAAAAGGGAAACTCTGTGTTACATGTGAAGCAGTTTATTCTAACTGCCAAAATTAATCAAAACAGCAATATTTTAATAAAAAAACCTTATAGTTATTTTGCACACTGCAGCTAGCTTATAGAAATTCATGCTGTGATTCTACCCTAAGAAAACTTAAATACCATGAAAAACAACTACAGTAATGTTACTTTAGACATATCAAGGTAAAAGCAATATACTTTATTAGACCAACTGGCATATTAAGCCCCTGAGATCTAAAGACAACCTTGTACACCCAAAATCTTGTGGGTTTTTTTTCCCCAGCTGTACATCTTGTTTAAAAAAAAAATAATATTTCTACTACAGATTTGTACTTGTCTGCTTTGAAAAGCTGACGTGAATTTTTGCACTTGTTTTATAACAAGAAAATATCATGTAGAGCCAGCTTGCCATTTCCAAAGGTTATAACCATAACAACCCTGAAACCTTAAAGTAGGATTCATGTGATTTAGATGTCTATATTATGAATCTGCATTTGAGTTTCTCAACAAAAGCCCTTGGATAGTCAAGAGATGGAAATAAGTACTGTAAAACTCAGCTCATCTGATGTTCAACAGATTGGCATAAAGAGGATATCAGTCACACCATGGAATTTTCAGGAAGTGCAGCCAGCTCATATGCCAGTGGGTGTAAATATTAAACTTAGGTGAGAGGAGTCTTACCTCTAGGAACAAAAAAGAATACAACAGGTCATGATACTCACCATAAATAAACCTTCCACAACCTGAGCAAAATTATGTTGTGAGACTAATGGCACCACAAAGGGCTTATTAAGGGCTAGGAATGTTCATTGCCATATCGTGTGTCTGGAGAAATATAATCCTCTTGTTGAACATGGGAAGAATTCAGTGAGGTGGAGCAGAATGATTTAGAAAGGGGGAAAACTCACAGACATCTTTCTACTCTAGTTCTTCCACCTTGACTTTGTTTAAAGAATGTGAAGGAAATTCACTTATTTATATCACTCCTCAGTCATGTTTCTATTAAGTTATATCTAATATTTTTAAATTAATCCAGTTCTGCATGTGAATATAATACTCCAAAGCAAAAGGAAAAACTGCATGAAAGAAATGGAAGAATGCCATTGCTAGTTCCAATTTCTTTTTCATATTCAAAAAAAAAATGTGTGTTATCATGTTCACTCGGAAAAAAAAAACCCAACAAGCTGGTGAAATTGTTTTCCTATATTAAGCTCTCACAGAGATAAGTAAAGCATCAGAAGTTAAATTATTATACAATTTTGATTTAGTAATTTCTATTCCCTTAACATATCTTTAATTTTTAAACTTTTCAGATAAACTACCTTAGAATACAGAGTTTACAGAGTTAGTTCTCTTGACTGCTTAATTTTAGCCCTGTAGTTTTTCTAATAGGTCAGTAGGCATTTTACCCAAATCTATTACAGTAAAATCTGAAACAACCTGTTTACCAAAGTGAGTAAACCGGGAAGAATTATAGTTTTAGCCAAATTCAAAATTTAAATCTGTAGTTTATAGTTATGTAAAAATAGAAGGGCAGGTTTTCCCTTTCTATTATAATAGAAATAAGAAATTTCATCTACTGTTCATCCTGTTTTGGAAGGTTACTATGCAGCTCCCATGCATTTTGCCTATTACTAAAGCATGAAGAAAGAGTATTTTTATTACATTTAGAATATTATTTCATTCACTAATTGAAAGAAATTGTATGGCAAAATAAGCAATAGAACATCAACGTGATTTGCAGAGCTGAATTTTTTTTAAAACTAATTTAAATTTTTAAAATGAACATCAGTTCTGATCTTTTATAACCAGAAAGCCAAAAGATGAAATATTGACTCTTTAAGTCGATGAGCAAATGGATATTGATCTCAGATAAATCAAGATTTCAGTCTTGATTCACACTTGTAATAGAATTCAAAGTAGAACTTGTTTCTTAAACTTGATATGCACTGTTTTCCTATTGTTTACATACGATGATATTTTGGGTAATAAATTATTACTGTGAGACAACAGCATGAAAAAAAGCATTATTTTTTTGTCTTGGGGGGTGGTGAAGGGAAATGAAAATATTTCTGAGGATGTCACTACTCTTTAAGGGAAGTTACTCTTTTAATATAGTGGAATATATAATAGATACCTTCCAAAGGATTTTGAGGCTACTATTCTGTTAACCCTATCCCCATGTGATATTGCTGCAGTTAAAATGAGGTGTCCTTCCTTTTCTTCTGTAAACAAAAATGTTCTGCTTCTAAAAACAATTGCAATGATTTCAGATACATGTATTGCCTGGAATTTCTCTCTGAACAGATGTATTATCAATAGAATTTTGCTTAGCAGCTCTGAGTTTAGAACTTGCCTAAGCCATTTAAAAGACATTGAAAGCACTGGAAAAATGCTCTCCATTTTAAAGCAAAATATTCAGTTAGGCTAATTGTGTATAGACTGTTTTAAGAATGTGTACAGATTGTTTTTAGGATGAGGGCAACACAAGGTCCATATGCTATTGTACTGGTACATTTTATACTCTGGTTTATTAAAGTACCATCCTGGAAGACTCCACTGTACATATAAATTACCTAAAGCAGTATAAGAAAAGCTTTGGAAATGACAAATGCTTGGTTAGGACAGTATTGGTGGATTTAACATACTCTAGGGGAACATGAAAGTAAAATTAAGTCTTCTGATTCCATAGCAATAACATAAAACATTAACATTCTATGTAATTTATCTACTTTCTAAAAGGTTGTTTAACAAGCATCTTGGGTACCTTAACAACAGATTTATTTAATTTTTTATAAGATATTATAGAGTTACAAGTTTATATGTCTTTTATGTCTTTAGTAGTCACTAACACATTTTTGTGATAAACTTTTGCCTGCAAATTCTTTCTGTAGAATGTAGTTCATCTTAACAATCTCAGTACACTAAACTGAAACATTCACCCACTGCTAACAACTCACATTGTTTTTATTTCAATATTCTCATATGAGTCATGAAGAAAGGGAAATTGACTCACACAAAAAAAACCTTCCATCTTGGAAATGTCATTTCCCTATTTTTTTTCCCTCACCTTATGCAAAAAACCAGATTTGCTTGGACTTACTATTTTACCTTAGTTTTTAACCTTATACACAAAGCCAAAATTGAAAAAAACCCAATACATTCAGGAAAAAAAATAGTATAAGTTCAAAAATACTTCAAGTTTATAGTAATGCTATGGTTATAAATAAGCAAAATTGTTGTAATGGTATGCACAGTACTGCACTGCACTTCTTGCATAATATCTAATTTATTAATTTAAGTGGAATTCTTCATTTTGATTATGGAGTAATATTTCTTCTATTTCTTACCAACTATTGAAACATCCCTCTAACTTTTAGTGGCACCATATTGTCCACAGGGAGTACAGGACTCCAGTGGAAGTCATGACTGCATCATCAACTATTAGTGGCCATGTCCTGGAGGACTTTTGGCAAATAACAGAAAAAGAGCAGGATCCTCAGCATGAAATAGGACATTATCTAGAAGGATGGGAATATGAACACATTGCCCAAAGGGAACAAATTATTCATCATTTCTTAATTTAGGGAGAGAAAATTTTCCTTCCAAAGCCCACAGAGTTTGTTTTATTAAATAATTTTTGACCACCCCACTTTGCCTGCTTCTTTGAATTACTGTCTAGAGGATCTTGTCTCTATCCTAACTATGATAGGAATAATCTCTAATAATTAAAATTGGTCTTTGTGAGCATGCCTATTCAGCATATAACAAAGAAGAAATGTCAAAAGGTCACCAGCAACAAGGTTGAAAATTAATCTGGAATTTTCTCTCCCTTCAACTTTCACATCTCTTCTTTGGCTAAATTCCTGAAGCTTGTTCTCTAATTTACCATTTCATTTTATAACAGAGACAATATGACACCATCTGCATTTCCTTTGAAGTAAAATACATAGCACTTTGCTCATTGCTGTCTTCATATACCATTGGTTTTGAATAACCCCCTAAATTCACACACAATAAATATGTTAAATGAACATTTTAGAGAATGTTTTATCAAACATCGATATAATGTTGTGATTATTATTACTCAAATACACACAGGAAATTAATTTAGACCCTTGTTTTCAGGCATATTAAAATGATTGCACTATAAAAGAAAATCACTAATTTCTAATTTACAAAAAAAAAAAAAAAAAAATTCATCCCACTCTTCAGCCATAAATTTGTTAAACCTACAGGATTTTATGCATTCCAAAATGCTAGGTTAGTATTTTTAACAAGCTGCTTTCATAATGAGACTGCTGTTTGCTATATGTATTATTAGTCTTTGCACAGAATAATGGTAAATAGAACTTCTATCTGAGTATGTTCTGGACTTGAATTAAATTAATGATGAATGAAAGGAATGAACATCAGCTCTGATAATTATTAGGATCAGCTGAATCAAGGAGTTGCTGGTATAGTCAATATGGTTCATCCCTGTCATTAACTTCAGAAACCAAGCAGCACTTGTCCTAAAGCTTGAAATGCTTAGAAAACAACTCTCTTTGTTCTTTAATACTTTTCTCACCTAGCAGCTGCTAAAAATAAAGAGGAACACACTTATGGCAGCCCCCCTCTGCATTCCGATGTATTGGATGAGATAGAGCAGCACATCTGGAAGGAACTGAAGCCAACTTTTTGGGGGAAGAAAATGGTGAACATTTTGTCTTATACAGTTAGAATACAGTCCACTTAAAGCAGGTTTTAATCTTCAAAGTATATGTGTGTGTGTGTGTGTCCCTTTCAGGTGTGGGGTTTTTTTCTGATTTTGCTTTTTGTTTGTTTGCTTGCTTGCTTCATTGGTTTCTATTCACAATATATGGTGGCTGCCTATATATAAAAGATCCACATGTTGTGAGCTGTGTGGCTAGATATATAATTTAATCATAATTATTTCTTCATATTGTTTATTTTTACACCTCTAAAATTACATACATACATGTAGTCATTTAAGATTTCCCACTATGCTAATGAAGATGAAATCTGTCAGAAAGCAAAAGAGACAAAGCTAATACAACATATCCCAAACAGAGCAGCAGTAAGAGCTGAGTACAGCATAACTGAATGAGAAAAATTGCATTCCTTTTTTGCCTAAAAAAAACCTAAAGAGGAAAAAAGTCATGGGTTGAAGACAGAAAAGAGTAAACTGGCACTTTCAAGATTATTGCAGAAATTTGTTTTTTCAAGCAGGTTGAATTGAAATAACAAAAAAATTACTCTGTCAATTTATTATTCCTATAGCTTGATTGTAAATATGCTGAAATCTGTAAATATAAAATTGTGCTCATTCCAGCAGAAGTTGTTTCCAAGGGAACTTCTCCGGGTCTAATCATTGAATAAAGAAAACAAAGGATATCTCTGAGGAAAGGCTTCAGGATTAAGAACCTACTGATTAGCTCTGATTCTACCTGCAAGGTATAAGGTCTTCTTACTTTTGACAGAATGGAAAAAGTATTGTAATATTTAAAACTAAAACATTCATGGAGGAATTGGATAAGTCACATTCCAACAGCAAGGCTGAAGAGGTCTGTTTGCTTTATCATGTTCATGATGGAGAACTAAATGTTATTGCAGTGGGGACAGGTATGTTCTCTCTCAGACACAGGCTGGACTTCATTTGACCTGAAGAAAACCCATCAAAAGTGGATAGAGTTTGCAAATGCCTTAGTACTATAAGAATAAAAAGATTATTAAACCTAATATTTAAATAAAACAAATCACTGAAGGAAAGTATTTTTGACCCATGTTGTGCACTGTGACTAAATAAACACTACACTTTTCTTAATAGGATTCTTTCCCAATACACATTCTTAATTAAGTATGACAGGAATGCCTTAATTAAAATTCCGCATATAAAAGAAAACTTTCTAGTCTGAAGTATAAAAGTCTATAAATGACTTTGTACATTGCAAGACATTTTATAATGCGTAATTGCATAACCACAAAATCAAAAAACCTACCAATTATGCTTTTTATGTGAATATTTTCATTAGTTACAAGCTAGAATAATCAGCATAAAGTTTTTGTTTTGCAAAACAGGTAATTTCCAGGTCCCTTCTCAGAACAATAAGGAAATTTATTCAAATAACTTAGATAACAATATATTTTTAGTGTGAGATACAGATCTCCAAAAAAATAAAAAAATTCCATTAAGATCAAAGAAAACAACAACCAAATCCAAAACAAAACAAAACCCCCCCCAAAAATAAATAAAAAAAATGAGCCATTAAATAGTTGTTACTGTAAAGGTCTACAAAAGGTGGTGTTGAGTGCTTCCCATTTAAGCTAAGAAGGGGAAATTTTTATTTTCATTTTTTTAAAGGAAATGAAATTATCTTTTTCCATGGCTTAGGGGATTTCAACTGCTATATTTAGATAAGATGGATACCACCTATCAGGTGAGCTTGGTCTTTTTCAAAATATGTGAATTCCTTTCTTATTTTTCAACTTTAATGATAGATGAGACTACGAGCCATTCCATGTTGCACTGAGACACACAGATATTTAAGGTGTAAAGCTCGGAGGTCGTAATTACAAGAATACACAACACCAATATTGAAAGGAACATGTGTTTATAATTACATCCATAGTTAATAGTCTGTAAGAGCAGCAGATTTCCCTATAGGAAACAGCAATTCTGCCAAAATGCATTGTTTGGGAAAAAGAAGGGAATCCTTAAGTGGTGACCACAGTTGCTCAGAGAGAAGTGGTGAGGAACAGGTGCAATAAAGTTAGTAGTGTATCTATCTGCTTATTCTGTTTATTCACATAATATTACAAAAATAATACAAAGACCCACCATACTAACAAAGGAGTTTAATAATTTGGAGGTTGTCCTTAAATCTGCTGGGGTTTGCAGAGGTGGAAATTGAATAGATCCCTCCCTATGCATTCATTCATTTTTAGCACATCAAAATCAGCCAAGTTTCTTTCTGTCTCTGTCTAGTTAAACTTTAAATACTGAACTCCTACCTACACTACAAGTGATGAATTAAATTTTTTTAAACTATTCCTACAAATAGTAACATGAATTTAGTTCCAGTGTGGTATTTTTCTTTCTCTTTTCTGGCAGTCTGAGCCTGTGGAAATACTGCTGTTCAGTGGAGCACCAACCACAGGGACAGAAGGGATTGCTTAAAGACACAGTGAATATGTACTCTTCAAATCCAGTTATCAAATATTGCAAAAGATAATTGACCTTATTCTGGTATAAATCACACACTTGAATAATCTTTCTCTGCTTTCTTTATATCAGAGTCAATCAGAGTAAAGGGATGTTTATTGTGAGGTTAATCACTCGACAGTAATTACCTGTCTGTACCGACCAAATAAATCAATGGTATACAACAACAAAGAGATCCTGGTTATTGAGCTTAAATAAATATGATTGATTACCTGAAATCTCACAAAACAACATAAACAATATGATTTCCACACCTATCTAACAGTGGAAAATTGCATTCCCTAATTGACTAAAATTTCTGTTAATGTGGAGGGAAAATGTGATACATTGCAAGAGAAAACAAACTTTTCCCCATTAAAGGAAACTCTTGCAATTCAACCTAATACTTAACATAAGTGTGTTACTAGTTGTTGGCTGATATATTAGATCAGGTTTATCATTTATAATTATAATATATAAT
>VZTR01012322.1:51045-116508 GCA_013400775.1 Chaetops frenatus | reverse complement strand
TAGATACAAAAAAGGACCAACAACAACCCACATAATTATTCTTGAAGATTTGTTCCTTGGTTAACCAGATACTTTGACGGTGCAAGAACTTATTCATGCAAGCCTCTTTGTCAACCATTTGGACCTAGTTCACTTCTAATTTGACAGGAAAATCCTCATTCTGCCTTCTTTTAGGAGATATACTGTGAAACTACACAGCATTACATAGATCATGATGTACTCCTGTCTACTATTGTAATCCTATAATAGTAAAAGCTCATTTTCTATCTTTAATGTATGTTCAGCTACAGGTTTTGCATAATTGTAAAATGGAGGTTAGAGGTCTGGTGAGGAATTGAAAATTCAATGGACCATTCCTCACACCGTTCTGCTGCTGTGGACATTCCTGTTACAGTATATATTTTGTTTTCATTGATAATGGATTTTAAATATTGATATGGTAGTTTTAAAAGCAGGTTACATTAAATGCATCTTATGCAATTGCTGTTTGCTGAATTAGAGTTTATTCATGTTACACAATTACCATGTGGAACTTCATACTTCAAAATGTTTTCAAAACCAAGAGTAAATGGATTAAAAAAATAATCAGACTAATGTAAAATAGATCAATTGGTAACCACAGCATATGATGATTGAGATCAGGAAGTTCTTGGACTATAAACTAGTAAAAGTGGGGAGAGAATAACAGAGGGGAAATGCTCCTGACCCTCATCATGTGCTGCTCAAGCACCCATCACACCCTTGCAATGGTCTCACTGGGACAGAGCTGCTGCTCTTGGGTTGTGGCTACAGCTGTTCCATGTCCAAAGATGATTAGAGCTTGTATTTTGGAGTTACTGCTACAGCTATTTTTGTGTCCCAAGTAATTTAACCACATGAAAGTGTATGATAGACAAAATGGTTTTGTTTGTTTGTTTGTTTGTTTGTTTTTCCTGTTAGAGGTCATGCTTTCTGGATTTACCTGTTCCTTGACCACTTTCCACTGAAAAAAAAAAAGCTCCCCACAAGCCTGTGGAAGACAACAAAACTCAGACTAGGTATTACAGATACTACTGTGAAGCATTCAGGACAGTTTTAATGTGTCAATCATTCATACCTAGGCCCACAGCAAAGTTGTGTGCACATGGTACAATGACTCAAAAATACACAACTCAAACCATAATATTCAGTGGGGTTTTTTTCCCTAAATATAAGAGATAGAAAGAGCCTGTAATTACCTGTAACTGTCAACTCCGTAGTTCTTCTGACAACAAAGAATCCATATTTTAGCTCACAAGTGTAATTTCCAATGTCATCCTCTCTAACTTCCCGAATGACCAGAGTGTCCTTTTTAAACACAACACTTGATCTCCACGTCTTGGACTTGCATTCCTGTTTCAAGAGAATATAAAACTTTAGGCATTTTGTTCTTACAACGGACCCCTGTGGACAATGCTGCCCAAAGTCAAGGTAGCAAGGCAAGAGCCCAGGCTAGTTATAAATTTATACAAACTAAATATGTAAAATCCAGTCTATTAAGATGTTGATTAAAACTGATTTTATCACCTGATTTGATATTTATGCCTCTGGCAAGAAAAGGGAGTTGAATCTTTTGGTAGAGTTTTTTTTGACATTAATTTGCTGAGTGGCTCATATTTAATTTACTTATTTATCATTACACTTATGTCTGCAATCCATGACTTTTACATTACCAGCAGCTCAGGCTGCAGAGGATATTTTTATTTAAATAAATTGAAAAAAAAAAACCCCTAAAAATGTAGAGATACAGAATATGAGCATGAGGAGAAGTAAGGATGCTATAAATCTCTTTCTAAAACTACCTTAAAGTTCTCTGAACCTAGAAAAGGTGCATTCTTAACTATAAAATATTTTATTACAGACACAAAATCCAAGATGAGAATAAGAAAATAGTTGGCTACATTTCTTGTATCTTAGATATGTTATCAGTTAATTTGGACATTATCATTCCAGGCCACAAAAATTTACTTTTTAGGTAGCAGTCTTATGATTGAAATATTACTTGCAAGAACTTGGCCCTTAGGTAATGATATAGAAAGCAGTGCACAATATTGAAATAAATTTATTGATAAAAACAATCAAATTATATTTGCAAATATAGCCTTACATATATATGTAGAAACTGAAGTTTTGGTAGTGTTTGATGAATTCTATGTGGCAAAATTAAGCTGTTTATTCAGGTAAAGCATACATGGATCTCTTATACAACTTACCAAAGGAAGCATTTGAATTTCTCAATTCATTATTTATTTTCTATCATTGGTTTTGTTGCTTTTTCACAACAGAATTAAAAACAACCCAGGCTTCAAACCCCATTTAGATCAAGAGCATCATAAGAACATTGCATAGTATATATTTGAAGGTATAAATTTCTTGCATTCCTTACCTTATACCACAGAATTTCAGGCTCCCTAAATGGAAATAAAAAATCCTCAATTTCAGGACATGAGATTTCCTTGCTTTTGCTAAGTTCAGCTTTTTCAAAATATTTCATCTTTGAATTGTAGCAGAGTCCAGTGTCATTTTCACCCACTGTCAGCGAAATGGACACTTTCATACAGTAAGTTGAGTTTCTGTAATGCAATAAAGATAGAAAGAAAAGTCTAATAAATAGGAACTCCAGCAACACACTAAGAGCCACATATTCATCAGTGCTGAGCATGCCTTAAACTGGAAGTGGCAACCTTTTACAGACGTTAATTAAAAAGAATCTTGTGATTAATTATAGAATGAAGGATGTTTCAATCTAAGGCACTGCCAGTTTTTTGACCATAACCTTCAGTGCCCATACTACCAGGACAAAATATTTTGCATTACCTACAGACTTCATGAGCTGGTGTTCTCTCCTGAAACCTGTTAGTTCATCTGATTCTGGATGTGAATAAGCAAGGCAGCCAGGGACTAGTGAACTTTGTCTGCCTTTCCACATTCTGCTATGTGATTCAACCAGGAAAAAAAGACAAAATTGCTTGAATTTTTCTTTTTCATTTGAGTTTCCAGGTGGGGAAAAAATGAGTGTATAAATTGAGTACTCCCCAGGAGCGCACTGTGACAGTGTAAGATTTCTCTCCTACTGTTTTGTAAGTGCATTTTATCCCTGACCTGCTGACAGAGGATCCTGCAGAGAGCACTGAGGAAACACTCATCTCCTTATCACCATTCTCATCCTCTATGAGCTGATTGCTTATTGATAATGGACTTCAAAAATCAATTTCTTAATATCTGTTTCCTTTTTCTGTCAATAAGAGGGGATAAAAATATTTAAGAATAAACAATAAGAAAACTTAATTCAAAGAAATCTAGAGTCCAATTTTCTACAGAAAGTGTAGCCCGGTAAGTAACTATCAAATTAGAGAACAGTCATAGAAACATAAATTCTTGAACAGAATGACTCTTAGCTATTGATCTGATTCAAGGACTTGTAAGGAAAACAAACACAAAATTATTTCCTTATAATGAAGCAGTAATTATAATTTCTTATTAGGTTCAAGAATCTGGCTGTATGAAGCTAAGAAAGTTGTTTAAGCTTTATGCAAATCAAAGAGAATCCACTGCATATCGATCACTCTTGATGCATTTAAACTGGTAAAGAGCCAATTCCCATTCTTACGTGTACATGCAGCTGAAAATCACTCACATACAAAGAATACTTTTTCATTAGTGTACATTATGTTATTTCTCCATTAAGGTGTTACTTGGAATATTTATTTGCTTGTTTGTTTATCATGTGTCTTAAAAATATCATAAAAAGTTACTTAATTCTGTTTTTCCAAATCAGTAAAATGCTTTTTTTCTTTGTGCTTGGAAGGTTTATCCCTTGGAAACAGGTTCTGAGGAATTCATCAAACTCTGAGGTTTAAGAGTAAACTAAGTAAATGAGAATGTCGTGTTATTGGATGACAGGGAAGAGTATATAGGGAGCTATAAAATTTTCACATTTAAATATTCTCTTTAATTCCTTCCTCTGTGTTTAAACATCATGCTTTGTTCATGTTACTGAATTTCATTATTTAAATATGTCTAGAAGAACATGACAGGGGAAAAAAAAAAAAAAGGGAGGACAGTTTACTGTCTTCCTAGTCTCTGAAGAAGCAGGGTAAATAAAATTTTTGCATAGGCATCCTTCAGTATTTGGAGTACATTTAGCAAAAAAATTACAATTTAATGTTTTGATGTACTAAAGAACTCTGTTCTGCAACAGTGACAGTGTCAATTGCCAGAGATAGAATTCCGTCTTAGGCACATCCAAGTTTCCATCGCAACAGCAGATCCTTTAGCAGATGCAGCTCAGGCTTCCTGCTCCATAAGAGAAGCATTTTGGAAATATTTCAGAATGTTTAAATGCATTGTTTGAAGTGGATCTTTCCAAACTGTCAGATACAAGGTACTGGAAAATATTGACTGGATTTTTGTCAGCTGCGCTCCCTAACAGAACTTCCTTTCAAAATCCCAAAGTATCATCAAAAAATCCTACAGGTCCAGAAGCCCAGTGGCGACACAGACTTCCTTATTTCAATTCTGAATACTAACTGCACTGTCAGTCTGACTCATCTCATAGCCTCTGTCAGAAACCAAGGCTGTTGGGATGAAACAAAACTCAAACAGGTGGGTACAGAAGGCAGAGCAACACAAGCACTGTGAGGTAAGAAAACCAAGATGATGGGCTCACAGTACAGAAAGAGAGAAAGAAAATTAAATAGTCCCCAGGGAAGCAGAAGCAGAAGAAGGAGAAGAAGAAGGAGAAGAAGAAGAAGAAGAAGAAGAAGAAGAAGAAGAAGAAGAAGAAGAAGAAGAAGAAGAAGAAGAAGAAGGGGAAGAAGAAGGGGAAGAAGGGGAAGAAAGAGGGGGTGATTTACAGTTAGATCATGAAGGACACAGTAGATGTCAAAGCTCTCAGGCAGTAGAAAAAGTAGCAGGGAGCAGAGACTTATGGACTATGCACATACTGCAGAGGATAAAAAATACTCATGTGTTAAAAGTAAGAAAGTTGTCCATATGTCTCTTACTAGAGGGAACAGATAAGAAACAAATAAAACAAAAAAACCCTATTACATGAGTTTAAGGGATTTTAAAAACTGGTGTTAACTAAATTAACTGCTTTAACTCACTTATCACATGAGACCTTTGAGGTGTTTCTGTTGTTTGTTTGTTTGCCTATGTTTTTTCCTGAACATGATGATAAGAAGAGGTGACAAATTATTGAATTATTTTTTCCTTAATCTGCCCAGTCACAAATGTTCACAAGTATAAATCAGCTAGAACCTTTTTGTACATATATGTGAAGGTTTTCATTTTCATCTTTCATTCAATAGATTTTCAAGTGCTAAAATAACGAGATCTAAAAGTACAAAATACAAAAACAGGAAGTAAAAAGCTGTTTGGTGGTTTTTATTTAATAAAACAAATGCATTTAAGTCAAATTTATCTTAAAACAAAGCTAAATGAACAGGTGACTTGTTAGAGAGAAAAGGAGACACAAGGGGGAAAACAAACAAGAGAACACACGCAGACCAAGAATACCTTCTCTAAACTTCAGTTTTTGCAATATTCCCATCTACATTTAAAGGAGTTGGTTTGAGAATTAAGCACTGAAAGCATTGTTTCTCTGTAAATATATCTCTAAAATGGGCCAAATAGATTTATGCTTACAAAACTCTGTTTTTTTTCCTCAAAGACCTCTGGTAATTGTCAATCTCCAGCCTCACCAGAGAGAGCTCAGTGATGGATTTATAGAGCTCAGTACCGTCCAGGCAGGATCCCTCATCATCCCTGTTCATGACAGAAGGGAAAGTGGGACTCTTCTGTTATTTGTCCACTCCAGTGCTTTGCCATTACACTTTTTACCAGGGTAAACAAACTGGAGAGCAAAAAGGAAGACAGAAAATCGTTCTTATGTTTCTCTGCATCGTACAAAATTGGAAAGTGACTTTATTTACAACTGGTTGGAAAAGGAACTTTATTTCTTACTCCTTCTGAACTGGGCATTTAAAAGAAAGTCAGAGAAAACTATTTTCTTTGCAGTTTTATTTTAAATTTTAATAAGCGAACTTAGCCACTCATGTCCACATCCACTTTCTATAAATGGCCCACCACATTTCTGGGGAAAACTTTTGTTGTCCTTTTTCAGTCCAAGTAAATTCTCTTACAGTTATTTGGATGCCTGAAAGCTGGAGAGAAAAGAATTCATTCAAGACAGAAACAAAACCACATTATTGATAATCTACTCGTGCTCTTGGCCTGTGGCTCCAAAGGCTCTTTGTGAGCTTTAAAACTTTCACAAAAAAAATTTTTAAAGCCTCTACATAGCAGCAGGGTTTTTTGAGGACACGCCTGAGGCCTTGGGCACGTGGTGAGGGAGGAAGGCCAGGGTACCACGGGGCAGCCAGGATTGCTCTTGTGCTCTGAGCTCCCTTTGGTGGCAGGATCTGATGGCCCCAGCAGGTCACTGCCCCCTCAGCGGCTTCTGAACCATTCACTCAGGACAGCAGTTTGCTGACTTTATATGCAGGATTCCCTTGTGTTGGATTTGGGTTTTGTTTGTTATTTGAGGGGGTTTTTTGGGGTTTTTTTGTTTTTTTTCCCCAGACGCTAGAGTGGCTGACTCCCACAGTCGCTGGCTCCGATATCTGAAATCACAGATTGCCTTTTCCACAAAGCTTCCAGAGCCAACAGAGCTGCAAGTGCTGGGGCAGTGCTTCAGGCACGGGGAAACGAAAAGAAAAGTAGAGGGAGATGGACAGAAGCTGGCTGGAATTTTCCTCTGTGCCTAAGAAATTATCTCCTCCTTCCATACCCTGGGGGGCCAACCCAGTTTGGAAACTGCTTTTGACCTCAATTGAATTACATAAGCACTGATTTCTTCCCTCAAGGGTCACCTAATTATGTGCATGATACTGTGAAATCACCCAGTGCACACGAGCCTCCAGGACTATTTGAATATCAATACTCTTCAAGATACTTGTTTTAATAGGTTGGAATTAAACACACCAGAAGATATTGTTTAGTTTTAATGCCCGCTTCCATCCTTGAAAGCCAAACCTTCACATTTTGTCTTTTTCTGACACAAGTGGTACACACTGCCATCCTGAGTTTCCCCTTCCCTCCAAACCTGTCAAGAGAGAATGTCAAAATGCACAGTCTAACTGCATTAGAATAATGTCTAAGAGGGAGCTAGTGACTGATCTAAAAGGCCTTTTATTGATGTTCTGAACAATAAAAATTAAATGAAAATTAGCCGTTACAAAGAGAATTTAATTTTCTCATCCCTATAATGTGCTAAAGCTTCTTTTTTGGATAAACTAGAAAAAATATGTAAATTTTATGTTACTGACTTTTCTGTATGATCTCTGTCTTTTTTAAACTCGAAGTGAAACATTTCTTTATGAGAACTGGAATCAATCTGATATTGATTTTCACATTTTAATAAAAGATCACTTTCTTAGTACAAAATACTTGAAAATACTATGACAATAACCTTAATTAAGAACTTGTACTGGTAATTACATGGAAGGCAAAATAACATAAAATTAACTAATTTCCCTAATTTCCCCATCAAATATTTTCTTTAACATTAAAGCTTCCTTTCAGATACATTAAAAGAAAAAAAATCCATAATCTTACTGTATAGCAATATAAAAATATTTCTATAACGTAACTCTGTCTGCACTCCTACAGTATATGAATATAAATTTAAATAAATTTTATTTGACATTAAAACTGTTTTACAGAGAAAATATATCTATATGTCTATACATAAATACCCATAAACCAGTCATATGGGTATGTTGGGGATTCTAAAATTGTAAAATTAATACTAGAGGTATGTGATTAAAGAAGGTTACTATATAAAACTTTTTAAAACATATTAATGGTCTACCTATATTTTATTCAGTATGAGAAAAGTTCAATTTTAAAAACAACTTTCTATTAAAATATTTGGTATCAGAAATTCAGAGACTAGCATATATATGGATTGCAGGTAAAAATGTTTGAGGTAGTTAAAAAGGATAGTAATAAATCAAAAAAGCATTGTACAGCACAGGGTATATAGGGTGAGTGAAATAAGAATTGCCACTAGTCTGAATTTAATTGTACATTTGATATTTTAGTGCTAGTCACAAATTTAGTGCTAAATTAGCTACTCATTTCAGTAAGGCTTCCCAGGATCATTAGTGAAGAAATTTTGGACCAATGAGTCATGAAGTGCTAAAATGGAGATGTGTCAGAATGATACTAAATGTTTTCACTGCAGCAGATCAATGTATATACCCAGAGGAGACAGAAGTATGAAGAGCTGTGCAAAAGTGTACCCTTACAGATGAAAATCCCTTTAGCTTTCAACAAACTGCAGAAGGGAGATAATACCATAGCATGAAATGCCTCTAGGTATACTATCTCCTCATAATTCAGGAGACGACGGCACTTGCTTTTTCTTGGGAGCCAATGATGCTGAAGAGTAATTTTTATACCCTTACTTAGCACCATGTGCCAGAATAGCAGGAATGCTTCTTTCAAAAATTGCAAGTTAATAGAATTATATTATTCCTCCCATTTCTTTTGTTTATAGAATTATAGAATCTCAAAATGTTTGAGATCAGAAGGGAACTCTGGATGTCATCTGCTCCAACCCCCCTGATCAAGGAGAGGCACTTGGATCTGCTTGCCCAGGAGCGTGTTCAGACTGCTTTTGAATATTGCCAAGGATGGAGCCCCCACAACCTTCCTGGGCAACCTGTGCCAGGGTTCAGGCACCCTCATGGTGAAAAATGCTTCCTGATGTTCAAATGGAATGTTCTGTGTTCCAGTTTGTGCCCATTGCCTCTGGTCCTGTCACCAGGCAACACTGAAAAGAGCCTGGCTCCATCCTGTTGGCACCCTCCCTTCACAAATGTGTATCTGTCAGCAAGATTCTCCTGTCCCTTCTCCAGGACAAAGAGGCCCAGGTNTTCCTGGGCAACCTGTGCCAGGGTTCAGGCACCCTCATGGTGAAAAATGCTTCCTGATGTTCAAATGGAATGTTCTGTGTTCCAGTTTGTGCCCATTGCCTCTGGTCCTGTCACCAGGCAACACTGAAAAGAGCCTGGCTCCATCCTGTTGGCACCCTCCCTTCACAAATGTGTATCTGTCAGCAAGATTCTCCTGTCCCTTCTCCAGGACAAAGAGGCCCAGGTCTCTCAGCCTGTGCTCACAGCAGAGATGATCCAGTACCTTTATCATCTTCATGCTTCTTCATTGAACTCTCTCCATGTTTCTCTTGCACCAGTGAGTCCGAAACTGGGCACTGTACTCCAGTGGTCCCACCACTGCTGAGTAAAGAGGAAGGGCCACATCCCTTGGTGTGCTGGCAATGCTTTGTCTAGTGCAGCACAGCTCATCATTCACCTTTTTTGTTGCAGGGGCACATTGCTTGCTCATGTTCAACTTGGTTTTCAGCAGAACCCCCAAGTCCTTTCCTTTAAAGTCACATATATTTTTGTTCACAGAACACCTGTTTTCTCGGGTGTTTTTTCAGTCACATGGGATGGAGGGGAACCATTAAACAAAAAAAAAAAAGCTTTTTCCAATTATTATATAAAAAGGCCAGGAAAAAAAAAATGGTTGGTATAAGAATGACTAGAAAAAATGAAGACTTTTTAAAGGTAGAGGTCCTTAAAATTATGTCTACTGTACGGGGCACCAGAGCCTACTCCAGCAACTGTGCTTCTTAATTGTTCAGTAACAATTGAGTGTTACTACATCCTGATGACTCAGAAGGTCAACAAATACTGCAATGTCTTTATCACTAAATCATCTCTTTTGCAAATGCAACTGGCCTTCCTTTATAGCACTAAAACTGAAAATATTGAAAATGCAGTGCTGCCAAATGGCTTCTCCCTTGTTCCCTCTCTTTACTTGATGAACTCACACAGTTCTCAGATAAAGAAAGATCTTGTCATTCAGTCTCAAATGCTAAGTTAGTCTTCTGTTCAGCTGTCAAGCAGATGCATAAAGAGTATCCCATGAAGGTATCTGTCTTGTTTCTGAATGATTAGATATTTATCTGTTGCTAACTCTGCATGAGTGTGTTCTTTCTGAATAGAAAAGTTATTCATTAATGGTAGATATGGACAGAGATATCCAACAATTACAGCATTTATCATAGATATTAGATGAATGACATTTGCACATTAATAAGATTCACTTGAAAATCTCTCCATAACTCTTTCCCATATCTACCCAGTAAAAATGGGAATACATTTAAAAAATCATCACATTTATTAGGTTCAAGTCTGTTTCCTAGCATACTGATGACACTTTTCCAGACTTCTGAAAATTCTTGAATGGGATTTAATGACAATTCTGAATTAAAAAACCTAAATAATTCCTAGAATTATGGCTCCTACATTTGTTAAAAAAAACTCCAAAGAACCATCTCCCAAAAATCCCCAACCTCAAAAGTCTTATTTATACCTGTTTTACACCTACTTTCCTAGAAGAAACAATTCAGATATCAGGTCAGTCTTCCTTACCACTCACGGGATTAAAAGGGACACAGTAGTATGATATCTCAGTAAGAGCATTACTGTGTGCAGATTAAGCTAAAACTCAAAAGACAGTAACAATTTTCTGTAGAAAATCCAGTCTTTGGAAAAGCATAAACTGCTACAGAAGCAGAAATTTAGAAATGTGAAAGAATTTTAATGAAGTTTATATGACTGAAGACCTCAGAGCAAGTTCTGAATTTCCAAAGGCGGCAGCATTTGAAGGAACAAATCAATAAACAAAGGGATATGACACAATTTGGATTTTTTTCTTCATTTGAGGACCATAAAGGACGTGGGAAAACTTAGCTATTAACCATTTTTGACTGTGTTCATATGAACAAGTTTACCTCAAAAGAGTTTCCAAAAGCTACCTCGTCGTGATTTGTAGCAACGTAATAAATCTTTGTATTTCAATCTAATTTTAAGCTCTAAAATGCGATCCTGATGCCCTTCAGGCAGTAGCTGAAGATCAGAATTATGGAAGCTCAGGCAACATAAACCAGTATTTGCACTATGTTCATATCAACAGTATCCCTGAAGACAAACATGAGCAAGAAAGGGCTTCCACCCACCCGAGCTACCAACTCTGCCCAGCGTTGGAAGGGTTTGCTCTCAGTTCAGCCTCCAGAGCTGAACTGTTCCATCCAGTTTGCACATCTGCCCCTAAATGTGCCGAACCTCATCTTTATGGCCATAGAGTCAAGGGAAATTGTAGAAAAATAATCGTCTTTACAGAGAAGAAAAAGGAGCTCAGCACGCCATTTTAGGTAAACATTATCTGAAGATCTTTGGAAATATTTTATTGAAGATGCTGGGACAGCCAGAGGGGCACACTCTTTGTTGTAAGGCTTTCAAAGCATGAGTTGTGTTTCCATGCTGAAGAATTATTAATGCCTTTCTTCTACAGAACCCCCAAATAAATTAATTCTTGTTTTCCTCAGCATAAAACCAGTACCTGTGGACCTTCACTCCCAGTGTCACATCTCCATCTCCAGTGACTGAGCCTGAGTACAACATGACACATTTGAGAATTCAGCAGAGACTCAAGTTTCAATTATACAAAATTATACTATTATTTGTCCCATATTATTATCTACCATCAAGGTAAACAACTCTGATGTAATAAATGAAGGGGTTTCAGAGGCATTGGCTGCCCAAACAAACAGTGTGTGAGGATAAGGCACAGGCAGGTGCCAGACACTATAGCTATGTATTTTCATTTCTTGATTTAGCTTTCAAGCTTGCTGCTACGTGTCATCCTCGGAAGAGTGAATCACACAGAACATCCAGACTTGAAAATCCAAATTCATGTGAACAGCAAGAATATGAATGTATGAGAGCATTTCTACCCAGAGGTTTTGAATAATTTCACCTAAGTCAAGTGTGCTCGTATAAGCTATTTTCATTTTTCAAAAATGAGGTTTGCTTTACACATTTTAGTTCAGAGCTCAAGCATAAAAGGTAAACTGAACAAGTTTAAATACATTTCAGATAATTGAAAGTCTCTTCTTTTTCAGTTGGACTACAACGCAACATTTATGTGTCAGAGTCTTTATAAAGCACCTTTGAGCACAGATGCAGGAGGGACAGTAGCAGACACCTCTCTCACACATATTTTTTCCTTGGTGGTGGACTCATAGAAGAGTCCACTTCATTTATCAGAAATGTAGGATCTCCACTTTCGCTGGTCTGGCTGCTTCCTCCTATAGCAGAATACAGCTTCCAGCTGGGCTGGTGCTGCCAGCTTAATCATCTGCTGTTCTTTGTCACCTAGTTTCACCCACAAATTCCACACTTTCTAAATATAGGGACAATTTCAGTTCCATTTACAAATAAAGTTAGTTCCATTTATAAATTTTTTGGCTCAAAATTCTGCCACCAATTTTTACAATAGGTAGAGGATGAATTAATATATAAACTCTTTATGAGTAGAAAACTTAACCTATATTGTCATTTATGTACTACATTTTCTGGTTTCTATTTTTGTTTCTGCAATCTATTTCAGTCACTTTTTTTTTTTTCCTTCATATTGGGAAAGAACAAAGAAAACCTGTGAATTCCTGTATTGATTAAACACTTTGTCACATTTTTCATGGATAAATTAATATCCATTCGCAAGTATTTTTATATTCAGAGCAATTTGAATTAAATAGCTACTTTCTTGACATTTGTTCAGAAACATGACTTCTGCTTATGCTCTTGATGTCTTTGTTGGAGTCAGGTGAATCCTATAACCAGAGAGATGAGGAGAGGCTGCAGCAGGTGCACCAGGGTCCTCCAGCAGCCAGGCTGGCACAGGTGGGCACACACAAGCACAGGCACACACAGGCACAGGCACAGACACAGGCACAGGCACAGGGACAGGCACAGGCACAGGCACAGGCACAGGGACAGGCACAGGTGGGCACAAACAGGCANCACAGGCACAGGCACAGGCACAGGGACAGGCACAGGTGGGCACAAACAGGCACAGGCACAGACACAGGCACAGGCACAGGCACAGACACACACACGAGCTCACAGGGCTGCTCACACAGACAGGCACCTACACAGATGCCCTGTGCTGGCTGAAATAATGAACTGCAGAGCTGACCCAGCCCGGTGCCTCCTCTCCAGCTGATCAAGTTGAAGTCAGCTGCTGGAATACACACATACACAAACACCCAATGTGGTTGCTTCCAGCAACTGGCTTTAGCCTCTCATCCCAGGAGCTGGTCCAGGTCCACTGCTTGCCCCAGCTGCTGCACTGGCACATGAGGTTTGCTGTCCCCACCAGCTGCCAGTCCTCACACAACTTACCCTGCTCCCCAGCCAGGCCAGCTGAAAGATCACTAGCATGCACCTATATCTGCTTAGTGAAGGCAACACACCCACATGGAGAACTGAAATGTCTTTTAGTGAGAAGATGGGACAAATTATGTGGCTCAGACTAGAGTACCTGCCACCAGCATATTTACACTGAACAGCATTTAATCTCCTTTTCTTACTATTCCATTGCCTTTTATATTCTGCATCATTTCTTTCCCACACATTAGTCACTTTGTACCTCTGGTCCTTCCCCTGAATGAGATCCATGCATCCTGAGAATCACTTCAAAAGACCATTCAGCAATATATTTTACATAAACAAAAATTGCTTTTCCTCCCTGCATGGCAGAGGAAGCCCCACACGCTCTTCAGTCTGAAGGCCTTGGCAGGAGGGAGCATCTCCAAGTGACTGGGTGGTTTTCTGCTTACAGATCATGGGGATTTATTACCCATCTCTGATTCTCTAAGCCCTCATTGAGCCTTTGTGTTTTCACATTCATCTTTGGGCACTGGAGTGTGACTAACTTGGCATTAGATGTGTGATAGCAGACAAGGTATGAGTATATTCATTTTAAAACTGAAGACCATCAGCCAGTTCTCAAAGACCATACTGGGTGACATTCCTGACAAGTTACTGATTTCTTCCCGGTATCCCTTGTTTTCCTTGCTGGGTCTTTCCTTGCCTCTCTTTATAAAGGGTCTCTTCAGCTCACTTTGTCACTCTCCTAGGCAAAGATCCCTTCAGGTTTCTCTCTGAGATTATATTTTTTTTAAAGCATTCACAGTCCTTTCTTCACTATTTAATCTAAAGACTTCCAAATCACAGCATCTTGTGACAAAAGTAGTAAGTTTGTGAGTGTAATCATAACTACTTTTCAATGCTTCATATTCTGGTAATACCGTTTTCTAATGGTTTTCTGAAACGTTCTATAATCTGAAGCAAAAGCACACAAAATGTCTAATCAGTTTCTGCATCTTGCTAAAAAATTTGAAATACAACTTCTATTCTTTTAGACTTCAGTTTTACAGCCATATTTCTTCTACCAGTTTTTTTTCTCTGAACTTTTAATTTTCTTTTTACCTACCATTTTTACCCCATTCTAATATACTTCAACCATGATTTTGTCTACACTATATAAGCACTGTGTTTACATCAGTATATAAATGATTATAAATATATAGATAATGTACGAATATAACTTCCTTAAACCCTAAATATTCTCAAAACTTTTAATTTTTTTGTG
This sequence comes from Chaetops frenatus, assembly GCA_013400775.1. Taxonomy (NCBI): domain Eukaryota; kingdom Metazoa; phylum Chordata; class Aves; order Passeriformes; family Picathartidae; genus Chaetops; species Chaetops frenatus. Next base: position 101,916 of record VZTR01012322.1, on the reverse strand, counting down.
GCCAAGGAAAAAACAGAAATATTTATCTCCTAAACTAACCCATTTGGGAGCTACTACAAACAAAACAAATATTAAATACTATGGAAAATGCCAGATAAGTCTTCAAGATAGCAGAATTATAAATGTCACCAAAAAAACCCTGTATTGTGAGGAGAGACAGAATGCACACAAGAATCAGAAAAAATCTGTTTCTTTCTAAGTCACTTAGGAGTTGGGGTTTTTTTAACAGAGCTTGTTATGGGAAATCTTCCATTGTAATTTTGCATCAACAACTGCTACTCCATAATACTGATGCTTTCTGTATATTTTTTCCCATTCTTTTTTATTTTTTTCTGAGGAGAAAAAACCTCATAAATAGTTCAGTTTCCAATTTCTAAAAATGAAGAACCACAGTGAAATGCTGAGGTCTTTAGGAGAACAAATTGTAGTACACAAAAGAAAATATCCAAGGAAATGTTTTTGAACTGTGCAAGACACTGATGCAACACAAATGTTTGGAGGAATATGACTTTGAAGCCCTCATTTTATATTCTACTTCCTTCATCTGCTGGTTGAAATGTATGAGAGACTCTTGATACTACTAAGAACAATAGCAGAAGCCCTACAGTCTTCAATCTACAGAGGCAGATTTTTCCATTTATCATGCTACAATTTCCTGCTCATTGGTGTTAGTGACAATATGCTTATTGTTATTATAAAATGTGTTGACAACAGAATATTTGGCCCTTAGGAATTTATTTGCAACTTCTTGAAGATCCACATTATTACCAACTTTTCTGTTATTTTACTAAATCATTTTCTAAACAGATAATGTTTGAACCTGTCACAAAATACCAATTACTAGTACAGTTAAGCAAATGCATACATATATGTATATTGAAATGTAAATTGCCTCAGAAATGAAAGCTATGCTATCAAAAGTGGAAAAATAAATAGAAGTTTTCTACATTTTATGTATGTTTGAATCAGAAAATGAGTAAGCTCATTTCTCCTAAAGTCAAGATATCTGAAACATGGGAGTTTTATGTAAAAGCCCAGAACTCAAAAACGTTCAAATATATTGCAGCATAAAAGTAAGCATCAGTTTTAATGTATGATACCTCTGATAAACATCAGGGTTACTTCAGAATCCCTTTGAAAAAACAACCCAGTCTATTAGTCTGAAAATAAAATAGTAATAAAACCAGTTGCTTTCACACAGTAAAAGACACTCATAGGAAAACAGTATGATGATACTTTTCCTGGATTCATATGTGTTTTTTTTTTTTTTGTTTGTTTGTTTGTTTGTTTGTTTGTTTTTTTAGTTTTTAGTTTTTAAGCTATTTCACAATCCATGTTAATGATATTACTCTTTCAGAGTAAACACAGGAACTTCAGAAAAATGTAACAAATCAAAAATAAACTTCCACCTAAAAGTACTATTAGCACATGAATCTTATCTGTGAAAGCAAGGTAAAAGTTCATTAGAAATAAAATATTTGGGTGTTCCTTATTCCTGCCCAGACCATGGAGTTAAACTAGTAGGATAACTTAATTCCACAAGTTGTGAGGTTTGTGTGTATTCTTCTTTCAGAGCATCAGCATACACAATTATTCAAACAAGATGTGTGCTTGAAGGAAAAGCCATATCCAGTGGTTGTACTGGTTTAGAAATAATTGAGGCTATGTCACTATTTATAAGATAGTCCCAAAAAGCTCTTGAATTTCAAGGGAAGGTCCCTCCTTTTTAGATTTGTTGTAAGCTATTTTTTCCAGAGAAGCAAGACTGGACACATAAAAGCAAGTCTGGTTTGGGAAGATTTTACTTATTTGAGTGGATTTTCTCAATTTATTTTTTGTGCAAGCTAATACAGCTTCATATCAGGAGTTATGAATCTCCCTGCAGAGAATAGAATAGAATTTTTTTTTTTTTTTTTTTTGTGGGGAAAAGCTGTGCACTGGAGTTCTGTTCCTGTATCAGCTCAGTGACAGCTCATCATTACTTTGTGACTGAAGGCTGTGCTGAACACTTGGCAGAACTGGGCTTGTTCTGTTGACAAAGCAGAATTTTGCCACAATCTGCTGAAATGCCCAACCAGAGGAGGGATAAACTGCCTGTTCCAGCACAGATTCCTCCAAGACACTTCCATTCTGTAGTTCCCTGCATAGCTAGACTCAAGTCTAAATAAAAATATCAGTGGTGGTTTCATCCAGAAAGACGGTTTGTGCTATTCAAAAACAGAGGGAAGTCCCTACAGCAGCAGGCAGCATATGCACATTTATGTAGAGATATTTAATGTTTTAAAACTAGGAGAATTTTTACAAATTTCTTTATAAAAGCATTGTTTTAAGATTATGTCACTAAAACAAAAAACAGCAAGTCCCTGACTTAAGTGGTTACTATATACCTTTAGCTCTACCTTCCTGTGTACTTACATCATAGCTAAGTTATTAGCTATATGATTAAACTTCACTCTTCATTTTGAACTTAACTGATTTACATGCCCAGTATAGACTAGTGTTTCCCAATGCTTGACTTTTCAGTCTATGACACATGGCTTCAATATTTTCAAACATTACTCTCAGTTATTGAACCTCATTGGATGGGTTGAAATTCAGAGGTGTTGCTATGAGGCATGACATGGAAAGGCTCAGGAGCACCTACCTGCAGCATGGTATATTCTGACACAGGACAGAAAAAAGGGAAAAAAGAAAAGAAAAGAAAAGNAGAAAAGAAAAGAAAAGAAAAGAAAAGAAAAGAAAAGAAAAGAAAAGAAAAGAAAAGAAAAGAAAAGAAAAGAAAAGAAAAGAAAAGAAAAGAAAAGAAAAGAAAAGAAAAGAAAAGAAAAGAAAAGAAAAGAAAAGAAAAGAGACAGGAGGAAAAAAGGAAAAAGGAAGCTACTTCAGGCATTGTTTCCCTTAATGTCCCCAAGGCTACTGGGGCCCTCAAGTTAAAATACAAGCATGAAGAAAACCTGTATATCAAGTGTAGCTCAGAAGAGAAAATAGTTGTTATATAATCCCTATATCCTCTCATCACCAAAAAAATCCCTGAATAAGATAGTTTTTGTGGGGAAAGTGTCAGATCTGACTGCAGCACCACTAAAATATCATTCTTTTATCACTTGCCCTCATTTCAGTTTTAATAAGCTCTCTTGGCTCTCTTATCATTTTATGTTCACTCCACGGCAATTAAACAGAAATGCAAATGTCATATCCATTTTTATAACAGTGTCTCTTATAAAAATGAAATGAAGACAGCAAATTATATATTTGTTAAATGATCTATCTTCTTTTTGTCAACAAAATCTAACTAATATGAAGATAATGCCCCTATAGGTACTGTATGTGTGTTTGCATGTTTGATGATCACGGGAAGATTATTGGTTACAATTCTAGCACAACTTCTGAGGAAACATTAGAGTTTGAAAGCTCTAATCAGTTAAATCAGGCAGGAAGAGAGTTTATGAATATTCAGTTTAGATTTCAAAACAGATGCTCTATTTGACCATTATAAAAATTACCACCTTTTTTATTTATTAAATACAAATATCTAGTAAAATGATGTTGTGTTCACACGAGTATCTGATAGCTACTTTAATTCAGATGTTTTCATAGAGCCATCTTCCCTCTTTAAAGGGAAACCTCATCATAGCAAAAAAAGCAAGAAAATTCAGATTTATTTTTCTCTGTTTGTCTCTGAAACAAATCCAGCTATCCAATGGAGACACAGAGTATAGCACAGAAAATAAAGTAACCATCCATCTTGAACAATGAACAACACGCTGTCACAGTGACAACATCTGATCACTATCACCAGTAGAAAAAATCTTTCCCAAAGTAAGAGGGGTACACTTTGCCACTAGAAGTTCTCTGACACAGAATGCCTTCCATTTTCTTCTCAGGTATTTGCCTGTGACCTCAACCAAAGGCAGCCAAGTGTTTCACACTCTGTAATACATTCACCTCATCATCTGTGAAGTGTGAAAGTGTTATTTTGCAGAGGAGGAACTGAAACAGAAAGACTACTTCCCCACTCATCACAAATAGCAATATGACAAAATATCACAAAAATAATTTAAATCTAGCTCTAAACATTTATCCTCCAAAATCAACTCCATTTCTAAATTAACACATCACAGATGAAGAAGCCAGAAGCAATATATGAAAGAAAAAGCTACCTTCCTACTTTATTTGCAGCATCCTTGTGACTATACCATTTTGTCCTGCACTTGTTCAATCTTTCTACAAAATATTCATAGCCGTGTCAGGAAAATAGCAGGAGTGAAATCAAGATGCAGATAGACTAAATACCAAGGACTGTGTCAAACAGCAGATAGATAGGAGAAGAGCAGGTAGATTAGGAGAACCAGGCAAAATAAAAGGCTGTATTGGGTTGATATAGCAAGGTGTTATCAGCAGAGGGCTGCAGAGGTGGCCTGTGTGAGGAGAGACCAGGGCTGCCCCAGGTCAGACAGACCCTGTTCCAGCTGCCTCCTATGGATCTGCCTCAGGACTCAGCTGAGCTCAGCAGCCAAGGGGGCCATGCCCCTGGGAAAGTTTATTTAAGAATGCATTTCAGAAAAAATCACAGTGCAACTGCTGTGAGAGAGGACTGAGAGGAAACAGGGAGAAACAGCCCTGCAGACTCTAAGCATGGTGAAAAAGGAAGGGGAGAATGTTCTCTAGATGCTGGAGCAAAGAATCCCCTGCAGAGGACCATGGTGGCAGGGGCTGTCTCCCTCCATCTGATGGAGGATCATGTTGGAGCAGATATCCACCTGCAGCCCACAGACGCCCGCAGGCTGGAGCACATTGACAATCCATGAAGGAAGCTGCAGCCTGGGGAGATCTTGTGCAGAAATACATTTTCTGCCAAGAGCTGCATTTCATGGGGGACATATGCTAAAGTAATCTGTTCCTGAAGCCCTGTGGAAAAGACCCATGTGGAGTGAATCTTGAAGAACCACAGCCCACAGAAGAACCCCCACTGGGTATCCTCATGAAAGACTGCACCCCATGGAAGGGGCCCCACACTGGAGCAGGGTAAAAGTGTGAGGAAGGAGGGGCAGAGGTGAACTACTATGAACTGACAGCAGCCCTCATTCCCAATCCCTCTGGGTTGGTGGAGATGAGACAGTGAACTTGAGAAAGAGGAATAAAGGGGAATAAAGTTGAGTCTGGGGAGAAGGAGGAGACTGTTCTTAGTTTTGCCTTTTTTTCTCACAATCCTACATTTAATTTTCCCCCAGTCAAGTTTGTTTTTCCCATGAAGGTAACTGGTAAATGATCTCCCTGTTTTTACCTTGACCCACAAGCTTTTTCATCTTATTTTTCCCCCCCATTCTCTTGAGAGAGGGGAGTGTGAAAGCAGTTGGGTGGGCATATGGCAGGCAGCCAAGTTTAACACACAAGTGTAAATCATTAACTTCCTAATAGCACTGAAAGTAATTTTGAATCCCAAAGCTATGATAAAAAATTTGGGTTTAATTTTAACTGCCGTTTAATCCTCTCCTGATATTTTATTAGTTATACTATCGTTCTCAGCAATATCCTCATATATTAAAAAAATATTTTGTTTTAGATAGGCTATTATATATTGTAAGCTTGAAAAATTAGACATGAGTTGAATGATTTTCTGCAGAGTTACAGAATGAACACAAAGATGACATGGCAGGCAGGAGCTTACTTCTTTAAGCATCACTTTTGGAGACTAGACAAGAATATCACTTTGATGTACAATACCACATTTTTTTGAATAATAAAAGGCAGAAAAATTCCATAAAATGTAGCATGACTGGAAATCTGTCTTTAGAAAGACCAGAATAAAACTGCATTGCAAAAGAAATGGTTTGAACAAATTTGGAGGTCATATAGGAAGGACTGTAAAAGGACTATATATCTACAGCTGGGTGAAGCCAGAGCTCTTTTCTAAATTTGAAGTAATTTACCTTGTCTATTAATTTTTAAAGAAGCGTTTCCTGCTTTCTCTTTATCTAGCTATTATTGACATTTTAACTTTGTCTTTCTGGTTTTTTAAAATCTAGACCACAGCAATAGCAAAACCACCTTGAATGTTATTTTAATCTGTCATATAAAGTGATGAACAGAAAAATGAATGCAGAATCACACAAGTTTTCAATAGTAATTCTCAAATGCGTTCCAAAACCTGGTAGCATTGGCTCTAAGATGATGTGTCCTGAGACAGAGGAGTAGTTGCATGTAAAGGGCCACCTCCCCAGTATGCAACAGTATATGGTTAGAAAATGCTTTTTTTTATAGAATACTTTGTACTTTTCAAAATTACTTCCTACTGTCACTTCTGTTAGTATAGTATTAAAAATAATAACAGCAAGAACAACAATTAACAACTAAAAGGCACAAAAATAATTTTAATTGATGGATCACCCAAAAGTAATCACTCTGAAAGACACGGAGCAATCCTCCTTAGCCATACTTTCATGTTGTTATTCAAACACATTGCATCTCTCTGTGAAACTTCTATTTCATTTAATCTTACATTCTAATTAGCACACAGGAGTAACTGAAAAGGAGGCCAAGCAGCATCAGTGCACAGCAGAACTAGCACAGCTACAGCTCTGTGTCCCGAGAGGGAGCGGTGTTACCCTGCATGCAAACAATCTGGCCTGCTCCCTAGGGAAGAAGACTGAATGGGACATAGCATTCTGTACTTCTAAAAGGTTGAATCAAGAGTTTGGATGCTTTCATTTCCTAGCCAACTGAAGCAACTTGGATGCAGCTGCTATTTACTAAACAGGCTGCCCCCTATGATCGCTTTAATGGGTCACAGATACCCAACAGCAAAGACATATAAATGTTTATAATGGAGCACAGATTTTGCAAAATCTGTCTCTCTCTCTACACATCAGTTTTAAACCCACTCTTAAAAATTCCTTTATACTGAAAAATTAAGAGAAATCCCATAAGTTTTTCCTGTAGTTCAATGCTTAGAATTGTAATGTATTATTTGTATTCTAGTAGTGTCAAATTCTCCAGTCAAAATGAATGCCTCCCTATTTTAGGTGTTGTGTATAAACACTGAGGAAGAAAGCACATGACTGACAGTCTTACATAAAAGAATAATAGACCTTTCATAAAAAGGAGGAAGAGTGTTTAAGACACAAAGTTATATGGTTTGTTTTACTTCTTGTTTCAGAAAATTTACCTTTTTTTTCCTAAAATTGAAAACGTAAGTATGATGAGTGTACTTAGACTGTAACTGGTGACAGATAAATCACTGAAAAAAAGAAAAATCTGGACTTTTAAGGAAGTTTTTGAAAGCTTTTGTATCTTAAGGAGAAGCAGAATGCAGGCAGAGAGGACAGAAAGCCTGACAGGAGGAGGGACCTAGAGGAAGACCAGCTTTGAGATGAGTGATCTCTGAAGCATCACAGAAAAGTTCCTAATCTAAAGACAGTTGCAGTGAACAGGATTTTTTACACTTAACTGCAGAACTAAGTAGCAGGGCTGGTTTTTTAGGTTTCTTTTCTGTCTGAGAAGGATAGTAAGGTGGGGTAAGTTCTTTAAGGAATCAGTCAGCTTTCCACCATGTGCATTCACAAGGGCTTAATAAGACCCCAGGTCTCCTCTGGTCACCCCACAAGAGTCAGTACCAGAAACAGGAGTGTAAAGTCTCCTGAGCCGTCTCTGTGTAACACTGGGAATGCCAAAACTCTGGAGAGTAGGAGCTGCTCTACGAGCTGGGTTATCCAGCACACACCACCCAGAGGGGACAGCACTGCCTCATGGAAACAACACCCAGCACTGCTGCCCAAGGCCAGTTCTCAGACTGTTTCTGAGGCTTTCAATACCCCAAAGTGAAAAAAATCTGTTACAATTGGGAATTGGATTCTTAAAGAAAATATTGCAAGTGGTCAGGAGAAGCTGGTGCATAATATCTTAATTTCCAACAGAATTTTTGTCTGAAGAGCTCAGGACAGAACAAGAAAACCCTTAAAATAATATTAGTTTGGAATACAAATCCATAAAGGGCTGCTGCTGAGTATAAAGGCACTTACAAATTTTAAGTAGGTAGGAACGAGGTGAGCTGCAACAAGAAGTGGACACTGTGCTCCAGAAACAATCAGTAAAATACGTGTTTGTTTGGGTCTTTAAGTTACAATTAAGTCAGCATCTCATTAGACATAGGTTAAAGAGATACTTAGACTTTCAGATAGTATATTTATAAAACAGGAAAGACCACACAGAGAAGATGTGAAAAAGACATCCTAAACCAGCCCACCTCTGTGGAAAGCATTTTTAAATACCTTCCTCTATCACATTGGAGAAAATGCTGTCATGGTACAATTTCTTGTTTTCAGACAAATGAAACAAAATAGCCTTGAGAGCAGAGAGGAAAAAAACCTCACTTTGAGAATTATTGCCTTTGTCAGCAGCTGTTACTCAAATTTCTTACATATGGTGCCAAGAAAAAATATGCTTCTTCAGATATAGTACAGTGCTCTATGTAATTTTGACAGTCAGATATTTATTTCTTGAATTCTGTTGAGAAGAGTACACATACTAAAACTGAGTAGAACTTGAAGTTACTTAAGAGCCAAAGCTAAGAGAGTAAAAATCCATATGCCAATATAAAACCCACTGAAAAAAATCACAGTTTTGTACACAGAAACAAAATCACACAGGACATACTAAAATAAACAATATCTAGTGACTGCAAGCAGACACTCTTCCAAGGAAAATCAAAGATTAAAAAGAAAAATCTTTTTCATGTGAAAAAAATTCTGCAATTACTTTGAGAAAAATTATTTCCATTAATTCAAAAAAACCCAAAACACCAGACTAATCAGCCAGTAGTTCACTCAAGTACACCTTAATTACCTGTGTAAAACCTGTCCTATGCTTTGCATAGGACAGGTTTTTCCTCTCTAGGAAAGGTGGATAGGAATACGAATCTCAGCTATGGAACTACTCAGATATGAATGTAGATTATGAAACAAAAATTGAAAGTTGCAACCAAGTAAAAAAGGTTCAGGAAGCACAATGGCTTCAGCCAGCTGGTCACTAAGGGTGCTCCCCAGGGCTAACTTTTGGGTTTGGTCCTGTTTAACACCTTTATTGATGATCTGGATGTATGAATTGAATGTACATTATTTCATTGCATCCATTCCTTGGATTTTGAAAACTTAGCCTTTTTGTAGTACTCCACTTTACAAAGTTTCAGTGTTGGTAATATATTTTCAAATAAAATTTTCTTCAAATATTCAAAATTGCTTTAAAGTAACTTAGCTTATGTTATTTATGCTTCATGATTACTTTAAGCTAAAAACACATAATGTTTTCACATAATCAGATACTCAATCTGTACATTTCTATATCAAACTCCTGCTCTTTAAATTAATAACCAGCAATTTATACCTGTAGATAGAATGGTATCTGCTCATTCTGGCTTTAAAAGTCAGCATGTTTTTATATGACAAAGTGCAATTATAACTGGTCAGAGAATAGTAAGGATAAATACCTTAGCTTGGGGACGATTAAAAATCTTTAAAGAGATAAGACTCACATTGTCAGCAGAACAATATTAAAAACTCACTCTGAAACCTGTCAAAATTTAATTTAATATTTTACATAAAGAAGGAAACTGACATTTTATAAGCATAAAAATGACATTAATGTCCATAGATATTTTATATCAAATATATTAAATTCAGTAAAACAATGAGTAAGCATCTGAGAGGTAAGGGACTTGAATAAGTTTACCCAGGATGAGTTAAAAGTAAGGTTTATTTGGCCTCTCCAGAATATTTCCGTGATTATGCATTTTTCAGTGTTACAACTACAGCAGCTGAACTATGAACACAATTTTGAACCATGAAATCCATATTCCACTCTCAAAAAGAAACCAAATCAAAAAACTGCCTATAAAGCAAAATCCTTAGTCTTTGAAAGTCTATATTGGGAATCTGATACTCTCTTTAGCAGCTTTTTGAGTGTTGCTATTATTAGATTGAGACATTTCAGAAGAAATGGTACATTAGGAACTCTCAAAAGATAGTTGAAACACATTATTTTCCTATCTACTAGTGTTCCTCGTTGGCTTGTGAATTCATTCCAGGGGAAATCTGGTACACAGATAATTGTACACAGTACCATTCACTAGCACGGTCTGAATTTTAAATTTTGTTTGGATATCCCTGCGCTCCTCAGACCAGGGATTCAACTACCTAATCCACAGGGATATTTGTTCAGTGTAGCCCTTAAAGATGTCTTCCGAGGAGAGAATATATATTTGTATAATTTTTATAGTAAATTTTGGAAATATATTGTATCAGACTACCTAGAATATAGGCCACAAAATCACTGGCATCTGAATTATTTTGATCCACGACATACTTCTTTTTTTTGTTTGTTTCTTTTTTGTAAATAAAAAGCATTACAAAGTCCTGAGGACTTCATGCTGGTCCTTTCCATTGGAACAGAAGAAAGTAACAGTTAGGATCAAATAAACCCCTGGAAGATATCCTGCAAAGTAGCAGAATGTCATCTGCCTTAGAAAAGCCTTTGCTGACTGGGCTGCTGTCTCCTTTTGCAGAAGCCATCAGTATATATATCAAATTTACTATATGCATCAAGTCGTGTGCTTGTGTACCGTGCTCCATGAAAACTGTTTCTTCCTGTATTATTCTTCTCTGAGCACACACCTGTGGCTGCAACTCCTATTGATTTTCCCAGTCAGGGACAGGCACCAGGCTGTACAAAGTACTCTGTTATTACTGGTGGGAAATGAACTGCTTCCTACTCCATCTTTCATACAACCCTCCACTGAAATATCCATCCTCAACCACCCTTGCACACATTTCCAGTACAGGAGAGTCATATTCTGAATAATTTTTTAACTCCTTACAATAATTTCAGTCACACAGAAGCAAAAAATAATCAGAAGTGAAAGACACTATAGGAAGTGTCCACAGAAATCCTGGATTCCCAGCTGAGCTGGTTTTCTGTATTTTGTGTCCCTTTAGAGGCTTCTGTCTGGTTTTGGCTCTATATAAAATGCCTTATGTAAGAAATTAACTCAGGCTAAACTAAACCTCTCTCTTTTTTTTTGACCATTTTGTAACCAAATATTCTTATTTAATCAGACATTAAAAGCATTGTCTGTATTGCCAGACACAGGAGAGTATATTATTGACATTCATGTTGCTCTCTTGTCCAATTTAAGGTATATATTAATTGATTTTATATTTAGTAGACATTGTGGTATTTTTACATTACTAAAGTCATCTTCAAGATTCTGATTCATGATTCAAGATTTTGAGGTTTCCATGTACCCATTATATTGAAGATACCGGTATTTGTTTTTTTTAAACAAAATGGGGGTTTTTTTGTATGAGCTCAAATGCCAAATATTTATTTTTTAAGTTTATATAAAGACTCCCTATCAGGAGTACATTTTTAATTTTGTTAATATCATCTGCCTATGGCTACCCTAGTGATAGTGAATATAGCAGAACACAATATAGCATTGAATAATTGAATACATACACTAACAGATGTATGCCATTTCTTTCATTTTCAAAATGAGAAATTTAAAATATTTATTAAAACACTAAGAGGAATCTGATCTCTCTGCTGCTATATGGGTAAGCAGATCATTGATAGTAAACAATGATAAAATTGTTTTCCACACACAGAGGCAATTCTATTTTATAAATCTGCTTCCATGCTGAAATAAACATCAGATTTCCCTCATGTGATTGCTTTTAGAAAATGTATTGAATGAGAATAATTGATAGATAAACTCAGAAGCTCTTTTCAATTATATATAAAAAAAGTTTCTGTAAGTTATCCAGTGACTCACAAAATCATCTCTTCCATAGGGTTCCTGGTCATAAAAGAAATACAACATGTAGATTGAAAAATTGCCAAGTATGGTATTAAAAGTGTATTGTCTATACATCCACTACTGTACTGATTGGCACTTGAGGTGTGCATTGCACATGGATAAAAAATAATGAGTGTATTCATTGTGATGAGAAATGCACAATAAAAGATAATTAGGAGATAAAAATCTTGATGCAACACCTAAGGAGTAGTATACAAATAATAGAAAACAGGACTCCAGGTTGTCATCTCAGTTTGACTTCACTGAACACTAAAAATTTCAACATGAGAAAAAAATAAAATGTATGCTTGCTATTAGCCACTGCATTTGAATAAGGTGTCCTGCAGGACAAGCTCAGCTTTAAACCTGCATTTAGGGTTTACCAAGTAAGATAAAGGTCTTTTTTTTTAGGGACAGAGAAAAATACTGGAATGCTTAGTATTATTAGTCAATATTTTTCAAGTGGCTGATCATGAAAGACCCCAGAATAGCCAAGTTCTTCACTACGATGAGTAAAATAGCAACCAAAATCTTAAATTATAATCCTGTAAAAGGATTACATGAGAAAGATAAGCCTGAAGATAGATGATAGATACATAGATAAATAGATAGTAGATAGATATAATTGAAATTCATTATGATTAAATTTTTTTTCTTAAAATGTTAAGTCAAATCTGGTCAAAAAATTACTACTTCTAATGGCTTGTGCCAGGAGAGACATCCCCTAAGCCATGCATCCTTCCTAAGTGTGGACACCACTATAACTGGAAAAAAAAGTCAAGAAATATTTCCCAAAATTGAGCCATTTGTTTTTTAAAAATCTCATAAAACTTCTTTTAATCTTCATTTTTTCTAGGTTTCTCTCAAGATCAATAAATTCTTAGGGTTGTTGTACGATGAATTAAAGATTAAATTTCTGCTATCTAATCAAAAATCATAAAAATACATGCCCTTTGCAAGTAGATATACATGTAAATGGTTGTGAAAAAATCTGAAAACTGAAAAAAATCACTTTATAGAATTGATCTAAATGCTTCCATTGACGACACAGGCAAAGTCATTGCAAAACTATGGAGACATCATGATTTGCATGCCTTTTAGAGCCATTTTCATGTAGTGTTATGACTGAAAAACAATTAAAATTCAGATCTTTAGAACCCCAAAGGCTATGCTGTCACAATGCAATTTTAGACAATTCAATTTAGATGCAGCAGCTGCTTTTCAATGAGATTTTGATGTTTACCCAATTTTGCTGCTGGGTTAATTGAGTCATATTGAGGTCAAGTAGCTTGTCTGCAATCACCAAGATGTAGGCTCACTGAGAATTACAGCTCTGGACTATCGCATCTATAAAACTCTGTTTCCCCCAATAGGCCAAAAATACAAACAGAAATCAACTAATCAATGAAACACTCTCAGTAGGAAATTATGTCAGCTGCCACAGCAGCAGATCACTTGGGTGACTTGTGTTACTGAAGAATAACCATTAGGTAAAATGGGAGAAAATACATTAACATAAAAGTACAAATAACAGAAGAGCAAAATATTTTAGAATTTATCTCATCTTAAAAAAACTGACTTATTTAAAAAATGCTAACAAGTTAAACTTGAATAATAACCCAGGCAGTAAAGTTTAAATAAAACCTCTTCCTTTTGCCACAAGACAAAACAATTTCTTACTGAACTCATTACATCAACTGACTGCTCCTCTTCCTGAAAGCCATATCCAGAATTGTAGGCAATGTGAAAAAAACACTTGCTCAAAGAATAGCTTGAGCTTTTCAAACCCATTGATGGATTCAGCTCAGCTGAAACTATTCTAGGAAAAGGTGTCAAGGAACATGTCCCTAATGCAGCTGCAATCTCGGCTGCAGCAATAAATAATTTAAAAATTGTAACTTTCCAGTGGCACACATAAATAATTAAAATTAGTGCATTTTTACTCTGACTATCATATTCCTCTCACAAAACCCTATTTCAAACTGTTAAGTAATCCTAGTTTGGAAGTTATGTATCCACAACTAAGCTGCAAGTTACAGTAGGAATTACTAGAGCATGACTCTGCCTTTAGAACCTTTCATAAACACTACCTCTAAGATGATGTAGGAATTAAAATATACACCTTACAGAACCAGGTGAAAAACAATAGAGTTTTTATATGTGACTACAAGGAAAAAAAAAAAAAAAAACAAAACAAAGCAAAAACCATTAGTTTAGGTTTGGGTCGTTGTTATGAGAAGAACATATTTTAGAATGTGTTCTCTCTCTCCATTTTAAGGATGGTCTCTCTCTATAGCTGGTATTTCAGCTGGTTCACCAACTTTCTTCTCTGGCGTTATTTTGAACCAGAGACACAATCCTCTGATTTCCAAACACAGCTTTAAAATTGACATGTCATCTTCATATTTATTTTTTATATGGAAATTTGATAAATACTACTATCTTGTAGTTGTGTCAAAAATCTTCATTTAAAACAACAGATTGTTTACCATTTAGATTTTGGCAAAGAATAATGATAGGAAGAGGATAGATAAATGACAGGTAGAAAAGAAAACAATTAATTGTGGTAACATTAAAGACAAAGAGGGAATACAAGGCTTGAAGTTTATTAATCGGGCACACAAATTCATTAATAGAATAAATGTTTCTCTTTAATTTTTGGGTTTAGAATATTTTATCAGTTGAAACATTCATCATCAGATTTTTTAGCATTTACTTGCAAGAATGAATAATAAAGAGAAACAATTAGGAAATCATTACATTTTCCTGTCTTTTCTACTTGATTTTAGAAGATATTTTAAGAGTTATTACAATTATTTTTTGGGGAGGAATTGGAACTGGCAACCAACAAAACCAAGTTCAACTATTTCCTAATTGTCAAAAAACACCGTATGTAAAAACTTGTTCTTGAAATATGCTTTTAACTGTTTTTTCTTCTTAAACATTTTCTCAAATTTTAACAACTATAAACTTCTGAATGAGTAAACTCAAAAATGCTTCTCACAGGAAGAGATGTTGTAATATCATACAAGTAGGAAATATCACATAGACCAAGAATATCACAATTGTTTATAATGGGAAGAAAAACTTTCAAGAACTCTTTCTTCTCCCCATTTGCATTTCATTTGGTTAGTATTATTTTTAGTAATTTAGAGATTATTTTTCTTAAACCACTGAAATGGGAAGTTGTCTAAACTAACCCTAAATTTCTTAGTGTTCCTTTGAACACAAAACTTTTCTTTTTCATCTTTTCTACTTTTAAAACACCTTCCCAAAATCTTCATGTAAAGGTACTGAATGTTCTTATCAGGAAACACAGACCAAGGATTAGAGAAGCAAGAAGATCAGAGATGTTACGGAGTTGAGACCAGAGACTGATCATTATTCCACCAGAACTTCATGATTTTAAGACAGATAATCAAGTATAATACAAGTATGCAAATATTGTATGTCCCTGTTTAAATTTTCAAAACCTTCTGTGAGTCTGAAGTGATTTTAGTTACTGACAGAGGAGAGCTTGTATCTTAGTTGTTAAAAAAACATAGGGAAAAAAAGTACTTGCACAGGAAGGTCTTATTGATTAACAGGATGTTATTTATTACATTCTTTGGCACAGACTTCAGATTTCACGACAGAGAGAAAGAAAAGGAATGGAAAGAACTGAGCTCCTCTCAGTGAAGCAAAGTCCCTGAAGAAAATATTAGGAAACTGCAAACTAAAATAAGTCAGTTGATAGAAGACCAATGATAAACTTTTAGTTATTTTGTTTGTACAAATGAGAAATCTCCAGGAATATCTTATTATTCATATCAGGTCTATTATCTAGTTCACATCATAATAATATTATTCATATCAAGTTTATTATCTAGCTCCACAAGGATAAGTCCTGCACCTAAGAAGGAAAAATTGTGCTCAGAGACATCCAGCAGCTTTGGAGCAAGGACCTGAGGGTCCTGGGGAACATCAGTTTTTACACGAACCAGCAATGTGCCCTTGCAGCAAGACAGGCCAATGGCATCCTCGCCTGCATGGGACAGAGCCGTGCCAGCAGATGGAGGTGGTGCCACACCTGGAGCAGCGTCCAGCTCTGTGTTCCCCAGGTCAGGAGAGACAGGAACACACTGGAAGGGCCACTAAATTGATTAAGAGACTGGAGCACCTCCACATGTAAGGAAAGACAAAGAGAGCTGGCACTTTGAAACAATGAGAAGTCTCAGGGGGATCTCACTGATGTATAGAAATACCTGAAGGGAGGGTGTGAACAAAATGAAGCCTGGCTTTTTTCAGGCATGCCAAGTCATGGGAAAAGAAACTCAGAAAGTTCTGTCTGAACATAAGGAAACACCTTTATCTATTTCCTTTTAATGTCTTATACTCTTGAGATCAAGGCTGCCATTATGAGACAAATGTTTGGTGTAACACAGCTGCTGCCACAGGGATTAGTTATAGTGGATTAGGATCTTTTTCTTGCAAACAGCTCCATGTCAGCAGTTTATAAATGTAACTGTAAGAAAAATGAAGCCTAACGTTAACTGCTTGTTCTTAGAATATCATATGCACTAATTTCCAAGATACATTAAAATATATCTAGCTTTATACCTTTTTAGGGGTACTTTTGTCTTGTGGAAGAAGTTCAGATGTTCTGGATGAGAGCTGTTCTAGATGAGATGTTAGTTTATTTAATTTTTGTCCTTCTAACTCAAGTGTCTGATGCCTCAAGACTTGGATGGGTGCCCCTTCTTTTGTCATTGAAATTAAGTCATTAATTCCTGTGTCAGAAGAATCCCGTTTCAACCAGGAGATACAATTGATCACAATTTTAAAAAATGTAATAGGAAGTGGTGTGGAAAGCTTATGATTCTGACCTTGCAACTGAATAATGAAAATAATGTTTAAAGGGATCTACAAGTCCTGTGTAACAAAGTGCATACCATGATTTTTTAAAATTATATTATTTCTATTTGAATTTAAATTTTCAAGTACAAATTTTGAGCTTTTATAATGAGAAGTTATAGCACTAGGTGACAATTCCTCAGGGAGAGTAACTGTCTTTATTAATGCATCATGATAGCCCAATCCTATCTTGATTTTATGTGCACATACATAAATACACAAGCACTGTAGGTATATACTAAAACACCTCAGTTTTTTAGTTTCCTTAATCCAAGAACATTAGCATTTGCTTTATCTATATTTGCAAGATGAACAGATAATATTCATCTTGGTTGCATATACTAAGCAATAAATTTTTCGGGCAGTTCATTAAATATTAAACCAAAGCCCATAAAATTAATCAATGCATAAAGCCCTTGAATATTTTCTGAACATTTCATTGTCATGAATTTTAGTGATACTCTGACAAAAATAAAATACTTATGGACAACATGATCTCATAAGGTCTCCCTATTCATATACTCCCTTTCTTTTTTTCCAAGATTTAACTATATTACAGTAGTTAAACAATTCATAATCTAAAATATTCTTTACAATCCAATCTTATCTACATACATAAATACAATTTATTAATTTGTTTCATGTTATTTTTGTCCCTCACACATACTCTCTCATGCAGAAGAAAGACATAAAGCACATTTTCAGATAAAATCACAATTGCTCAACATTATTCATCCTATTTATATTATTTTTTTCATTTCAAGAATTCATAGGCCACCTTGGCTGCTTGTCCATTAACTTCAGTGAAACATCTTGTTAAAATCACCTATGCAGTTTGGTCTTTTCATGTATAATGTGATTTATGTAGCCATCAAACTAACACACAACATGAGACAGATGACTTTAAATTCAAAATCTGATAAACATTTACAATGATCTGCCTTAGAATTCCTGTAGTTGTTCAAAGCATGTAAAAAAGTATATCCTACATCCTGGAATTCTTTGGAATAATTTTTTTTTTTTTTTTTCTGTTTATAAATTCCTTTTCTTTTTTCATCTTGTATGACTGGAAATTTACATGTTATTATGCACACATCATGTCCTCTTTCAGTAGAGTATTAAAAAAAATAAAAGAATGGTGAAGAATGAATCAGCATGAATTAATAGTAAGGCTATGGGTCAGACACAAATACTTATTTAGCACAAGAATACCCCAATTATGTCACAGTATTATGCTCTTTATTTTCTTCAGGTCTATCCAGGGCCCCTATTTAAGTTTCCTGGATAAATATTTTAGGCCCCTTCTCAGGGAAGGATCTATTTCCAAATAATAATATTAAGGTACATCCTGAGGAATAAAAGCTGTGTTTCCATTGCGAATTTTTTTATTTTTCTTTTTTAGTACCAGAAGGTAACTTCTGTTTAAGGTGTAGCATGTATTTTACAAAGATAATTTAGTTGGTTTAAATGTTCCAGCAAATGAACAATTCACCAAACCAATAAGTAAAAGGCTCTGACTATACTAGCCATAAGTCAATCATTTTTCTTAGCCTGAGTGCATGTTGCTCAACTTAACAAAACCTCATCCTGCCTTTCATTGAGCCATCCTACTTGATGTTCCCATCCTCTGTCACATATTTAGGATAACAGATGCAGAAGTAAAACAGGAGTTCAAGTCTGAGCATTATTTAAAATGAATATATAGACCTTTTCAGTCACTGCACTTCTGGGCAGAGTTCCTCATCCTGTGCATGTGAAGCATTCCCTGTTCTAGAAATTTTAATGCATATATGATGGGATTAAATGGTCACCTTTTGGAATAGGCTTACGTTATGAAAATTAAAAACAGTGTTTACAATTATCAAATTTATCATCCATCAAACGTCTCACTAGCATAAATCTGCTAGGAGTGGTTTTATATTTTCTCCAGGAAAAGGATATCTGTAATGGCCAGAGATGAGATTGAAATGTTTAAACAAATATACAGTACTAACACAGTAGGGTTGTCTCTGGCTGTTGTCTATCAAAGTTCTCAACCTTATCTCATCCTGGATGAGATTTATTTCATTATTTACCTCTGCTGGACATGGCAGAACTGATGCAGTGGTGCACATATTTCAACTGAAGTAATAATATTTCCTCATTTAAAAAAAAAAAACATATACAATAATAATCAAGTAGCTACATATTTATAGACTTCACTACACACTTAAACTTTTCAAGCTAAAACAAAATTTTCAGGTTAATGGCAAGATCCTTTTCTGCTAGTGTTTTTAGCTTATAGTAGTAGCAACTACAACAGTGTTTGCACAAAAATGAAAGCAGAAAAACATGGATCACAGTATGGTTTGTTTAAATAGCTGGTTTTATAATACAATTCTTTACAGTTAATATATGGCATTCTTGATTTTACTTGGATTCAAAACAGTATTGTAAAAGTGATCAGACTGTTTTTCACAATATTTTACTACATGTTTAGCTAGATATTTTTGTTTTGTTTTCTTTACTGAAAATAAAAAATACGTTGAAGGAATGATTAGGGTAGTTATAGAATGCTTTTAGGTTCCCTAAAGCTCAAAAGTCTTACAATTAGATAAGGCAGTGATCTTTAACTGCATCAATCCACTTATGCTTTCTTCACTGAGGTTGTGATAGAATAAAAGAGCTAATGGACTATGAACTAGAAGGGAATACCTTCAGTTGTCCCTATTTCACTGAGTGTTAAGGATATATATATTCTAGAGAAAATCCTAAACACATATATCCCCCTCTTCCTCCTTTCTTATACAAACCACAGAGAACTGGAAACATTACATTACTTTTTGAAAATGTTGGGCAGTTCTCCAGGTGAAGCCATTTATCCCTATCAAGAAGCTCACCTGTCAGATTGACAAGACACCCATGCCTGTCTGTACTGCCTGCTCTCTAAGTTGTAAAAGTTTAAATACGGGATGCATCATTTTCATTGTCTCTGTAGAGAAATATATATCTTCAAGAATATAGTTTAGGATGAAAATTCCATGGTGATCATAGAGTCATGGATTATCTCAGATTGAAGTGGACCCTCTCTGTTCCTTACAGGGCTACCTAAAACTAAATAATATAGTGATATTATGGTAAAAACAGAAATTTTAAGTAAATATAAATAATTTGAATTAAAATATCCTTATTTATTAGTGGTCTTTGGAAGTCTGACTCATTTTTAACAAGATGGAGATTTTTTTCATAATTTCCAGTTCCATTACTTTTCTAAATGTACTAATTTATATAAAGTTCATGACTTCATTAGGATCATAAAGTTTTTTGACATGCTCTGCAAGTCAACCTCTAACTTTTAACTGAAGTGGCAATTTGCCAATTAATGAAGCTGAAATGACTGAAATAAATACGCCCTTTATGCACTTAAGAAGAGTGTAGAAAAAAAAGCTGCAAATATTCTGACTGTAGTACACGATGTGCAAAACATCCACATTTGATTGTGATGTTATCTATATTGTAACACCAAATCTAGTCTAAACACAGGAAAATTATTTCCTTGCCAATTTATATCTAACAGTTACAGTGCCTTACACTAAATATTTTATCCTTTTTTTTTCTGGTGACAGAAAATCAAACTCATCATACAATATTCAGAGACAATTTGTAGTCTCTCACTTTAAAGAAATATCATCCACTGTATGATTCAGGTTTATACAAATACAAAGATATATAATTTCTGCATTATAACTTGCAAAATCTGTAAATTTGACATGCAGTGCTTCAGCAAACATAACTTTGACTCTCACATGTCTTCTAAATAGAATTATTGAAGAGTCAGAAAGTTAGACACTGGTTCATGTAAAATGCTCAAAACACTAATAATCATGTAGCTGTTCACTCAAAAACATTACTTCCCCTTTAGCACTCTTCACTGTTAAGAGAGTCTATAATAGTTATTCTGTCACTCAAATTAAATTTCTTTGGTGCATTTTCTAAACACCAAAGAGCAAAGCATGATGGTCAAAATAAGTACTGCATGTCAATGAGACTCTCAGTGGCAGCAAAGAACAAACACAAGCAGATTACTCATTTAAAGTCACCATTT
The DNA here is from genome assembly GCA_013400775.1 of Chaetops frenatus. Classification (NCBI taxonomy): domain Eukaryota; kingdom Metazoa; phylum Chordata; class Aves; order Passeriformes; family Picathartidae; genus Chaetops; species Chaetops frenatus. Next base: position 81,091 of record VZTR01012322.1, on the reverse strand, counting down.
AAATGAGGTTTTGAAAAGAGAGACTGACAGTAGGACTAGCTGTATTTTCCCAGAGTTAAGGTTTTAATGTGGTATCTGCTCTGCTGTGTTATACACAAAAGTTACACTGCAGCCTGCTACAGAGCCTCATCCACATATTTATTCCACCTCCCATCACTATAGAGGGAAGACATACATTGTTGGATACCCTCCATATCCCACGTAAGACAACACCCACTGTCCTGTGTAAACCACTTTGTGTCAAGTATTTTGTATGAGATACACTGGGAACCCACTGTCCAGCCCACCTTATCTCATTTGTCAGCCAGCCAGGCCGGTTCTGCCCTGATGGGACTGAAGGACTCCAATTTTCAGCGCTGGAAGAATGCCCCTCTAAAAATCTGGGTCATAACATATTTTCCTCATATGCAATTGGGTCTTATCTCTTTCACTGACATAATGTAAGTGTCATTAAAGATGGAAATATTCATGTCTTCAGACCATATCATGTCCACAGAAATGGCATTTACTGATTAATCTTGTTGATCATGTTATTTTGACTATAAATACATAATACAAACTCTTCTATTTTAGTTGATTTAATTTCATTTTGCCTTTGCTAATTTTCCTCGTGTGCTAAACACCCACAAGATTTAAACATATGTGGGTGTATTTTTCTCATAAAGAATAGGAAAGAACAGCTTAGAAGTACCACTCTAAACAAACTGCACACTATTTCATATACTCCTGGTTTATTGCTCTAATTAACAACCAGATATTTTCTCTCTGGTGAGCAATATGAGAGGTTAACAGAGTTGTTGTTTTTATTCATTCCCTATTGAACACTTCCTGCAACCATCAGGTCTAATGCTGGGACCTCTATGATTTTCAAATGATTCCCTAAATAAAGTTCCCACAAAAAAAAAAAAAACAACACCTAAATCTTCTGTGATAAGGAAAAGTTCTAATATAATACCTCTTGAATAATGAAGAGGCTTGAGTTTGAGAGGGTGTTCCTGAGGTCCATAAGGAGTCTGCACGCTGTTTTGGCTTCAGCACTTGAATAGAAAAATTAGCAATTTCAACAAGCACAAATGGAGTATTTACTGTCAGTGTACTATAACAGTCCTGTAGATCTCCCATTTGTCTGATGCCCATCTTCTTCTCACTTCAAGTGATGAACAGATCAATACAACATTGCTTTGCAGAAAAAGGGCCTGTCACTTACAAAGCAGGAAAGCAGTGCTACTGTGAAGGAAATGTCTTGGGGAGAGGGTGTTTTGGCATGTAGCAGCAAGTGCTCTGCAGTGGGGAGATTGGACACACACTCAGTGTCTCCTCTGGCATCGTCTGTGCCTGCCTGGGGACACCTGGCCCTCTCATTCCTTACCTGGGAGACTAAGAATGGTAGCCTAAAAATGTGAAAGTTGTGTGTGTCCCTATTAAATCTCACTGCCATCTTAGGGACGTTTTTAACAAGGACAAGGATTCAATATTATTTTGTATTGCAGCAAAGCCATACAATTGCTTAATAACTTTCCTACCTATAGTGTTACAGAGCTTGGAGTAAAATTCATAGGACAGAAGAGTGGGAGATAATATATTAATTTTAGCAAGATATGCACACCCTATTGAAATTAAAATTGTATAACTCTACTGCCATGTAATCTGTATATTTTAAATACCTGAATAAAAAATATTAAGTAAAAAACCTAGATGTAAAGGAATGCAGTAATTAAAGGTTCCTTAATCCTGCCACCCTGTGTGCCTATATTACAATGTTATCTTTAAATAATATGAACACACTTCTTTTTCCCCAGTCTTTCCTCCACTCAGCCACTTTCTTTTCTGATTTGGTACTCTGGATGTGCAAGCCCCAGTAAATGTTCTCTGATCTCATCTTTCTTTCTATCTTACTGCTCTGTATGCAGGTCCTGGTTTTACTTACTGCATACCCTGAACTGAATACAAAGGATTTAATTTCCTTATAAATTCATATATAGATTTATCACTTCACTATTCAGGTTTTTCATTAACCTTTCACCTTTCAAACTAGAATATTTAGCTGCAATCTCCCAGGAAAAGTATTTTTCCTTTTTCTGCCCAACGTGAAAACTTAGGCCAAACAATTTTTAAAGAGCTAGTTTTTTCACTGCAGAGTTAACTGAAATTTTTGATCCTTAGATTAACTCCTCTGAAATAAACCTTAACTGAATGAAAGTGACTAATAAATGACATGTCCTTGGGCTGACTGCATGAGCAGCTGAAAAAGCTTACTCCATGGGTAAGTAACGTAGACTCAATTCCTGAGTTCCAGCTGCTTAACTGAGTACTCAGTGGGTGCTGTGAGTACTCTCACATTCAAGTTTAGACTCTAAGTGGTTATGAAGGACATTTCCAGCAACTCTTGAATTTTACCTCAAATGAAAACACATTAGTGTGATAGGAGGAAACAAAGTGTTTGTAGTTTTTAACAGCTCTGAAGCTTTTAATACAAATGGATAACTGCAAATCCAGGTCCCACAGGAGTTATCAGCCATTTTCCAGTGAATAAGAAGTCAGAATCTCAGTTGAAAACTCAGATACTTTGAGAGGGAAGAGTTTTCTATTGAAAAGTACTTGTATTTTCTGCACTTTGGTAGCAGTGCAAGCCGTTGCTTGTTGGGGAAAGAATTGCTCCTAAAGCAAATGAGATTCAGATGCCTTGAAGCCAGAACAGTGGCTCAGTTAAAGCGTTCTTGTTGTTGTTGTTATTGTTGTTTTTGGTGTGGGTTTTTTTTAATTTTTTTTTGTTTGTTTGTTTGTTTTTTCAGTATTAGTTTAAGTGCTCATTCTCAAGATATTCTTTTCTAGCTCAGCTGAGAATAGAAGCAAATCCAATGCCTGTCAGTCCTGAATATTGCCTATCCAGGGCTCCTGTAGCAAATTAAGCAAAGATGATGTTTAGAAAACTCATCTTTTGATTTTTATGCTTTGTTATTAGTGTTCTGCAGAATCATACTGCAGGACAGTATATCACATGTATGCCTTGCCTGTATTTTGATAGAAAGATCTGGGTGTTTCTGAGGCTGACAATCTTCTCTCTTCTGCTGCTGAAGAGATACAAGGCCTGGAGGTCTATGCCCTTTATCCTTCTTTCCTCAGCATTGAGTGGAAAGGGATTCTGGAAGCATATTTCCTTTAAAAAAATTAGGTCAGGGCTTTTATTTTTCATTTGCCTCAATATAAAAAGTTATGCTGAAATAAATTTAATTTTTCTTAAGCTTTCCCTTTTTCCAAGGATCCATAAACAGAAAAACAGTACAAGAGAACTATAGCCAAAAGCAAGGATGTTACTAGCAAAGCTAATTTTAGCATGTAACACTGATAATGAGCACACAACTTTGAATATATTTGATTAAACTTTTGCCTGCAAAGTACCATATCAATAGTCATACTTTAAAGAGCAATAAAGATAACATGAGCAATAGATATAATGTCATACACAGAGAAACTGCCAGTGAGTGTCATTACTCATTATCAACCACCATGAGGGTGTATTTGACTGTGTGCTCTTCATTTAATAACATATCACAGCTAGGGGTTACTGGCTGCTATTTGAAACACGTAAGAATTATGCTCATGGTATCTAGATTGAGAATAGCTGTGAACTTGAACCTGAAAGTCATTAATGGTATTATTTCCTGCATATACATATACATGTATGCCTGGGGCCTCCAGCACAGGAAAGATATGAGGGGTTAGAGAGGGCAGGAGAGGGTCCAGAGAAAGGCCATGAAGGTGATCTGAGGCACCTATGCTATGGACAGGCTGAGAGAGCTTTGTTACTTCAGCCTGAGAATGAGAAGTCTCTGAAGGGACTTCCCATTCTCCTTCAAGGGAGCTTCAAAAAAAAATGGAAAGTGACTTTCTCCATGGGCAGATAGCAATACGACAAGGAGGAGTGGTTTTGAGCTAAAAGAGGGCAGGCCTAGTTTAGGTGTTAGAAAGAAATTCTTTATCCAGGGGGCAGTGAAGCACTGGCACAAGTTGCCCAAAGAAGTTGTGGATGCCCCACCCCTGGAAGGGTTCAAGACCAGGCTGGATGGGGCTCTGATGGTCTGATGAGCAACCTGGCCTGATGGAAGTATCCCTGCCCAAGGAAAAGGGTTGGAAACAGATGATCTTTAAGGTTCCTTACAATCCCTGAGATTCTGTTATTATAAACAAAGATATATCTTCAAATATTACACATATATGAATATTCAAATCTATGTGAATGCTGTTGAGCAACTATGGCTGTGTGTGTGCATGTGTGTATTGCTGTGTATATTTACATGCAGAAACTAGCTCTTGCAATACGTGAAAATAGGAGCCGTTCTCACTGTCTAATCTTGATTAATTTTCTAAATGTAGTTCAAATTTAGCACTCAAATGCTATGTCATAATGCTTACTACATTAAAATGAAGATTAGAGAGACAGCCTTGACCTTTGATAGTCTTCTCAGCTTTTGCAATTAAATACCACAAGATTTGTTTGGTCGCTCTCATCACCTTTGAAATTAGCAGCACTAGCCTATATTACTTTGACACATGCACCAAATATGTAAATCTCATTAGTTTCTCTCTATAGTAGGAATATCTGAACAACATTATTTTCAGTGTTACAAATAAGTTCTATCTGTTAAAGTCTGCCTAAATTTATCATTTTCAGACTATCATTAATTCTGGATGTATTTACTAAAAATTAGTTACTCTTTAGTCAATCTATAGAGACCATTGGAACTGAAGAAACAATTCATTATGAAATTAAATAATTGCATGGGTCTTTATTTATCCCTTGCTTACATGTGAACCCTGATTTTATGATAATAGAACAAAGAAGTGAAATATTTGAATGCAAATTATGTAGGTATGCCAAGATTTCATTTTATTACTTCTAGCACATAAAGTCTGGAGTCACTTTGAGTCTCACATGACTTCTCCAAGTACTCTACTCTCTTCACACTAAACTATTGAATCCTGTGCATCAGCAATCCTTTGAAAAACCTGCTATTTTGACATTGCCAGACTCAGCAAGTAACTTGCTTCTTTCATGCCCTACATTTCCAAGGCAATATTTTGTTAACATACAGCCTGTGTAAATAAGTNCTTGCAATACGTGAAAATAGGAGCCGTTCTCACTGTCTAATCTTGATTAATTTTCTAAATGTAGTTCAAATTTAGCACTCAAATGCTATGTCATAATGCTTACTACATTAAAATGAAGATTAGAGAGACAGCCTTGACCTTTGATAGTCTTCTCAGCTTTTGCAATTAAATACCACAAGATTTGTTTGGTCGCTCTCATCACCTTTGAAATTAGCAGCACTAGCCTATATTACTTTGACACATGCACCAAATATGTAAATCTCATTAGTTTCTCTCTATAGTAGGAATATCTGAACAACATTATTTTCAGTGTTACAAATAAGTTCTATCTGTTAAAGTCTGCCTAAATTTATCATTTTCAGACTATCATTAATTCTGGATGTATTTACTAAAAATTAGTTACTCTTTAGTCAATCTATAGAGACCATTGGAACTGAAGAAACAATTCATTATGAAATTAAATAATTGCATGGGTCTTTATTTATCCCTTGCTTACATGTGAACCCTGATTTTATGATAATAGAACAAAGAAGTGAAATATTTGAATGCAAATTATGTAGGTATGCCAAGATTTCATTTTATTACTTCTAGCACATAAAGTCTGGAGTCACTTTGAGTCTCACATGACTTCTCCAAGTACTCTACTCTCTTCACACTAAACTATTGAATCCTGTGCATCAGCAATCCTTTGAAAAACCTGCTATTTTGACATTGCCAGACTCAGCAAGTAACTTGCTTCTTTCATGCCCTACATTTCCAAGGCAATATTTTGTTAACATACAGCCTGTGTAAATAAGTAGCTGCTCCTTTTTTTTTTTTCCCTCCAGGTCCCTCCATACTGTTTCTTACTTGTGCTTTTTGAGTAGGAGCCAGAATTCCTATAAAATTATTTACGGCCAAAAATAAAAAGGATCCATCAGGCATATCAGAAAACTCAAATGAAATTAATTAATTAATTAATTAAATTTTATTTATTTGCAGTCTAGTTATTTTTCACTGCTAATCTTACCAGTTTTCTCCTTCACTGATTTTTTTTTGACCATAACAACTTTCCAAATGCCCACCTGATTTGCACCTGAATTTTCCTGAACACTTCTCCTCACAGATATAAAATTAAAAAAAACCCCAACCATTTTTTTTAACTTTTGTCACCATGAAATCCTCTAACATTTACTCAATTTTCTGTAGCACATACAAACAACCCCTAGACAAATAATTAAGCTTCAGCTTGAAGACTTGTGATAAAGATATTTCTCCTCTCTTTNTTGAGTCTCACATGACTTCTCCAAGTACTCTACTCTCTTCACACTAAACTATTGAATCCTGTGCATCAGCAATCCTTTGAAAAACCTGCTATTTTGACATTGCCAGACTCAGCAAGTAACTTGCTTCTTTCATGCCCTACATTTCCAAGGCAATATTTTGTTAACATACAGCCTGTGTAAATAAGTAGCTGCTCCTTTTTTTTTTTTTTCCCTCCAGGTCCCTCCATACTGTTTCTTACTTGTGCTTTTTGAGTAGGAGCCAGAATTCCTATAAAATTATTTATGGCCAAAAATAAAAAGGATCCATCAGGCATATCAGAAGACTCAAATNTGTAGCACATACAAACAACCCCTAGACAAATAATTAAGCTTCAGCTTGAAGACTTGTGATAAAGATATTTCTCCTCTCTTTCTATATCAGATAAAGATGAAATCACAGATTTTTTTTCATTATTTATATATATATGCATTTATTTTTTTTAATTTAATCAAAATAGAGGAGAATATTGAAGAGAAGGAGCAGAGGGACAGAGGCCTTCACTTTTCCACTCTTCTTTATTCTTGGAACAGCACAACCTCTTCTTCATTATTGGGAATATTGGGTGGCTCTCTCTGCTTTGTGGAGGAAGAGGAGAGAGAAGCCAGGGTCAGAGCAAGGCCCATGACAGAACTTCTCACTGCTGCTGGGACTGCTTTTGCTCAGCCTTGGCTCAGGAGAAATAATCTAATTGTTGCAGGAAACAGATGTTGATGGAATTGTTCCAAAGATATCCTAAAACCACAGCACTTTCTCCCCAGCTTTACTTACTCTTCCCAGAGTGGTAGCAGAAAGCAGTCAGTGGGCAAGTTCTCCATAGTGTCTTTACTGTATTAGCAGCTTCTGGGTTATGGCACACACCCTTTTTTCAGATTGAACCCTTCTGGAAAAGTCATGCAAAACTTCACCACAGATCATCTAATATTTGATACTTCTGGGAGCCTGACTAAAGATTCAGAGCTGCTACTTTTCTTTCCCTTTTCTAATGGATGACTTGAAACATTTTTTGTTCAGAAACCTTGGAAATGCTAAACTAATTACTAAAAGGCTTATTTGTTAAACTGAAGCCTTTAAGTCAGTCTGATTAATTTTGTGAGGCTTAATCACTATTTTAGATTTGCATTTCAGAAAAAAAAATATGATCATAAATTAATTCAATCCAATTATTTTTTGACATTATGTGTTCATCAATAAGTTTACTATGTTAAAATGCCAGCCTCATGTCATAGCACTGTACAGAGATATGTCCTTTGACTTTCATATCAGCCACTGCATTTCAATGCATGTGATGGAAACAGAAAAAGTTAATTTAGTTTGGAATTCAGTTTAAGACATTTCAGTTCTGTCATCCACTTACATTCATACACCTGTGTGCTACATCTAAACTCCTACTGTAGCTGTCAGTCTGCCTGATGGAGCCCAGAAAATGGTTTCGCTGAAAAGCCACAAAAAGCTCATTTTATTTACTTTAGAGTGGGTGAATAGTGGCATGTGGCTTACCTAAATGTATCCCACATTCAGCCTCCTCCAGATCTAGTGTCAATATGTCATTCCCTTGGAAGTGTCCTGGAAATGCTCCTGCAGCCTCTAAAACAGCATTAGACACCTATCCCCGTATAATGGAATCAAATCTTTGCTATATTTTAACATCATTTAAATTGCTTTCTGTCCTGAGAACAAGGAGAATTAAAAAGAGAAACAACAGACATGTAGCTTTTTAGAACCTAGAGGCTTAAACTGAATTGGATGTCTACAGGTAGCTTATATACAAAGAGGTAAGTATTTGCAGGGCAGATTTGAAATACAATATTAGATATTAAGAGCAAACTTAAATGACCAAGTATGTGGCCCATTACTAGCAATACAGCATGGTTGTTTTGAATTCTGTGAGAGGAAACAAAAACAAAACCTACAAAAATTTGAAAAATTTAAAGCCACTGTTATGAAAATGAGCGAAAGACATTTCAGTTCTTTGCCTTTGTCTTTCATGTTTTTGTAGCATTGGGAAGAAAATTATTAATCCTTGACTTAAATATCTATTATATGAAATCAACTTTATCTGTATTTTCTCCTTCTGCTGTATTTGCTCAAGTGGTAACTGGAAAACCACTTCTTCCATTCTGTTGAATGGTTTTTGGACTTTTTATAAGATGGATGAAAGTAGAAGCAGAGTGTTAAACAGAAAAATACTGCCTATTTTTCAACAAAATAGAAAGTATGGTTTTTCACTATGAACCATGTATAGCATTGCAACCTGACTATCTGTTAGGACTCTCCTCTCTTAAATTACATATGCAAGACCAAACATCACAGTCATATTTTACTATTTTGCTGAAATGAGACCTGAAATGTTACTTCTTTGGTCAGAATTATTAATTTAGATGCGAGTAGAAGAACCTTGACAATCAAAGGGCAAATCTAGTTTGCCAAAGTTGTCCTTAAGGAAAAACTAACAAACTTCCAATAAAAGACTGGAAGCAATAGTCAAACTGCTATTTGTTACACTGCTGTATTTAAGCTAATATCTCAACACCAAAAAAATTAGGAGTAAAGAAACTGGATATCAAATAAAAGGCTTTTCCTTAAATCTTTTTTCAAGAATTATTTATTCTATAGCTATAATTTCAGAGCTGGTAACATGCAATATTAACAATGCCTTCTGCTCAGCCAAATACACTAATTTCTTCTTCTTTCCAATAACCACATTCTTCCCCTCTTCTGTGTAATTATAGGCATTTGCTATTTTGCCCTCAGTAAAATTTAGTATGACCCTTAATTAAGTCTTACATAAAAGAATTATCTGGACTAACCTGTTCAGTTCTAGCCCATCAAGACTCCTCACTTAGTCATGACTCCACCCACTGTAAGGCTTATATTGCTCCTTTTTCTACTCATCACCATGCAGGTTTGCTTGGTTTTCATTGTTGAGTTCTCACTCAGCCAAGCAAATAGTAAACACATGCTGGAATTTAGCTTCATGCATAAGTTATACCAACTCCACAATGAGAAGATGTACCCTGCACTCATCTGCTTATCTCCTCAGTATTAGGTATTTATTTTATCCCAACATATTTGAAAGGTGTTTATCATCTACAATGAAGATGCTAATGTCAGACAGCTGACCTCCTGCAGTGTCAGGACAGGGAAGTGAACAATGAGTAGATTTCAATCTCCTGACTTTCAACAAGCATTAACTTCAAGAAAATCCAGCATTTATTTCTAGGAACGACTGCTTTTGCAATCTGTACATGACACTTAATGTAAGCTCCAGCTACCCAACCTGTATAAATTCCTAATGTTAGCCTGAAGGCTGTTTCAACTCACCAAGCCCCCCTAAGTCACAGTCAAAAATTACATCAATATTTGACCTACCAAGCTTGCATTTGAAAAGGAGATGGCTCTAACATAAGAAAATATGCTCAGAAGAGCCAGATTCCTTGTGAAGCTGATCATCTTCACAAAAGGAAAAGGCCTTGGAAAAAGGGTCTCAGACAAGCTTATAAATGGAGTGTAAAAATAACAAGGGCACACTTAGTTGCCCCCAGCACACTCTATAAACCAGAAGACCACAAATGCAGGGACCAAGGAAAGTTCATTTCATGTGCTGAAAAAGGTTCTCCTGAACTTGCACACCATTTCAAGAGGCTGACAGAGTTGTTTTCTTAGAACCATAGGATTGCTAAGATGGAAAAGGCCTCTAAGAAGCTCGAGCCCAGCTGTTAATGTAGTGCTTCCACAGTCACCACCGTGCAGCCCTGTCCTCTTGTCCTATCACTTGTTACCCAGGAGAATGAGTGGTGATACTGCCTTAAAAGAATTAATAGAATAACAGGCTCTTCTGAGACTTCCTTCTTTCTGAGTATTGCTAGCTCATTTGGTATTCTTTTGAGAAATCTTATTCCTCTTATCCATTGTCAGATTACTTGGTCAGTAGTACACATAAACACAACCAAAGATGTCATGCAGATCTAAGGAACACCATGTTTATGAACTTTTAAGACAAACTGTTTTAAGACTTCATTTTGAGATAGTTTCTCCAGTTTTTTGGTTTTGTTTTTTGGTTTTGATGGGTTTTTTTGGTGGGGGCTATTGTTAGTTGGTTTGTTTTGTTTGTTCTGTTATATGAATTCTTACTTTTTTCTTAAGATAATCATTTTTAAAAACTCTACAAAGAAATAAAAATATTTATAAGCATATATAGCTAGGATAAAAGTTCCTCCGGGGGTAAGACATATTTCAATAATGGTTGGTACCCAGAAATAACAATTCCCATTAGTAAATTTGTTTTACATTGTTCAAGATGATGAAGAAATGATGCTTCTGCCAGGTTTATGAAAAATTGGTTCTATTTCTTTTTTTGCTCACTATTTCCTTCAGTAAAGCAAAGATTTCCTTATACATTCTGTGTTCAAAATTTCTGACAATTAATTAAACAATCGTGTGTACATGAAATATGTAAAAATATATATTCTTAAACTGAATTGGTAATTGCACAAGTCCCTACTGTGGACTTTTAGCCTTCATGGAAAAGAAAATGAGAGACAGAGAGACAGAGGAAGGAAGGAAGAAACAGCAAGACTAAGGGAGTTTTCCCTAAAAATTAATTACACATGTTATTTTAAACTTCCCATTTGTTATTTCAGGTTTATCTAAAGAAATAACCATGTGTTGATAACAATGCATCATTCATATAACTGCGATTATTTTAACTAACTATACAGAAATTAACAGTTAAATGGTTGCATTAATTAAGCCATAATTGACATGATTTGGTAGAATTAGATCTTTAAAATTACAGAAAACCAATACTTCATATTTGAAGATGAACACATCCTATCTAACAAGATAAATTTATGCTATCAAAACTTAAAATTAATTTTCAGATGATGAAGGTAAAGAACTATTTTTTTTTCATAAATTCAGCAATCTCATATTTCCAGTCATGGTGAGGGGAAAAAAACACCAGGATTCTATATTGTGATAGTGATGTTTTTAAAGATGATTTGGAAGAAGTTTTAACTGAAAAATTTTTTGAGACTGTTAATATTCTGTTATTTAAAATATCTCTATGGCATTATATTTTATCTCTGTCAAATAAATAATTTATACTAACTGAATTATATGACAGGGAAGTAGTGTGATTCAAGAATATAGTATCTGTATGTATGGATGCATGTACATATCTATGTGTAAATATAAAACCAGAAAATATAACTGCTGTGAATTTGAATAGAGATATTTTAAACACAGCTAAACATCAAAAATTAAAGCTGACCTTAAAAATCTATTAGAAATACTGCTACATTTGAAGACTATCTTCAGACATGCAAGGTCACAGGAGGGGTAATGAAGCTAAATGCAAGAGTAGACAATAATTTGAATCCCTTCCTTCCTTCCTTCCTTCCATCCATCCATCCATCCATCCATCCATCCATCCATCCATCCATCAGAAAATTCTGTACACTTCACACTATTTCAGTCTTTACCTCTGTCTAAAATGCTGTACTATGTGTTACTAATAGAAACAGTTAAAGATACCAAAGCAGATGCTCAGGTGTTTTTACCAGCTGGGGAGAAAAATAGATTTGAACCATCTCCATAGATGCTGTTATTTCCTCTTTGAACTCTGCTATCATCTGAATTTGAATCTTCAAAGCTGAATATCAATGTATTACTTATAGGCAGTACTTTTTTGGCTAATGAATTTAGTATGTTAAAGATGGAGAAAGATTTTCATCTATAATATGTGTTGCTTTATTTAAACTACTATTGTTATCTCTATTTGTCTGTATCCTAAGCATTCTTTGTAGACACTATGTTTCTGGATCATATGCATTTTTCTCTACTAAATGTTACAGTTTAACAAAGCAATTAACACTCATAAACCTTAAACATGTTCATAAATACAAATCATGGTAGCATGGCTGGGTCCCAAGAGTCATGGTGAATGGTGCTAAATCCAGCTGTTGGCCATCTCTAGTGGGGTTCCCCATGGTTCACCGCTGGGGCCAGTTCTGTTTGTGTTTTTATTGAGGGTTTAGAAGAGGGCAATGAGCGCACCCTCAGTAATTTTGCAAATGACACTGAGTTTGGCAGGAAGGTTGATCCGCTGGAAAGTACAAAGGCTCTGCAGAGAGATTGGGACAGGCTGGATCAGTGGGCTGAGGCCAACTGCATGAGGTGAAATAAGGCAAAGTGACAGGTCCTGTGCTTTGGTCACAACAGCCCCATGCAGCTCTGCAGGACGGGGAAAGAGTGGTTCAAAAGCAACCCAGCAAGAAAGGATCTTGGGGTTTGGTCAATAGCACCTGAACACATGCCCATGTGACCAAGAAGACCAAGGGTATCCTGGCTTTTATCGGAATTAGTGTGGCCAGCAGGAGCAAGGCAGTGATTGTGCCCCTGTACTCAGCACAGGTGAGGCCACACCTCAAATCCTGTGTCCATTTTTGGGCCCCTCACTTCAGGAAAGACACTGAGGGGCTGAAGTGAGTCCAGGTAACAGAGCTGGTGAAAGTTCTGGAGAGCCAGTCATATGAGAAGTGGCAGAGTGAGCGGGGACTGTTTAGTCTAAAGAAGAGGAGGCTCAGGAGAGACCATATCACTCTCTAAACCCACCCAAAAGGAGATTGTAGCCAGGGGGAGTCCGGTCTTTTTTCCCCAGCAACCAGTGACAGGACAAGAGGAAATGGCCTCAAGGTGCAGCAGGGAAAGTTCAGATTGGACATGAGGAATAATTTTTTCACTGAAAGGGTAGTTTAGCACTGAAATGGAGTACACAAGGAAGTGGTGGAGCCACCATCCCTGGAAGCATTAAAGAAACAACTGGATGTGGTACTTAATGCAACGTTTTAGTTGATGTCGTGCTCCTTGATAAAATGTTGGACTCCATGATCTTGGAGATATTTTACAACCCAAATGATACTATGATTCTATGATTCTAAATCACATAAATCTTCACAAAGACCTAACTACAGAACTCTAGTTTCACTGAGCTACACTGCTATTATGTTGGGCAGCTACTAGTAAACACTGTAATTGATGTTTTCAGGCAGGGAAGGAAAAGAATACATGAGGGAAGTGTTCTCTTGATGGGAACAGTATTTCAGCTATTTTTGAAACTTTAATGGCAGAATTTTTGACAGAAAGTACTTATTACTTACTACGATACCAGATGTGTGTACCATATACATAATTTCTGGGAGCTGGACTTGAATGTATACTTTAACTCTTAGTGCAGCTTATCCAGCTATATTCACTGTCCATATATGATAAATAAGAAGAAACCCTATGATGTGACATCCCTGTCTTCATCAGGGGGTGGTGTCTAGGATTGATCCCATCCTCTACCACCATCACCCATCCCCTTCCCATTCCTCATGTGTGGCTCTGGGATGTGGTTCTGACCAGCAGGGAATGCAGCCAGAGGCCCAGTGGAGTGGAGAGGACAAAAAGTAGCAGTGCTGGTGTGGAAAGCAGCTGCAGGGAACAAAACAGCAGCAAAACTGAGCGGAGAGGAGCTGAGCCCAGTGCAACAGAGTGACAGCATGGTGCAACACGGAGGATTCATCTTTCAGAGGTGTGTCCATCATTGTTTTCCGTGTCTTGGACTTAGAGAAGGGGAAAGCCATCTGTGGGAAGCTCCCACCAACTTGTCTTTGTCTGGGAGAAGGCTCACGGTGCTGGGCGCAGGATCGGCCGCCAACCCACGGGAGGCACCACCACCTTGCCTTTGTCCTGCTCCTTTGCAGAGCTAGGTCAAGGTGATGAGCACCTTTTAAGTGTAAAGCACCTTTTAATTTGTTATTAATATTGCTGCCCTTACTGCGCTTTTCTTACCCCACCCCTGTTTCCTTTCATTAAATTGTTTTCTCAACCCGTAGTCTCGGCTTTTGTCCCTCTCTTGCTGAAGGGGGAGGTGGGAAGAGGGGTGGTTTATTTGTAGGTCTAATCTCTTCCTGGTAGGAAACTACCACAGTAGTTTAAAGCAGATTAGAACATGGTCTTACCTACCTCTGGGTTAAATAAAAATCCGTGTAAGAAAAGGCATGAATACAGGTTGAGATGATAAACATAAAGTATGTCTGAGTAGCTAAGTTCAGTATTTATACTTCCTGGAAAGTGTAACACTAGATAATTAAGGGTTTCTTTATACAAACAGAGGAGATTAATTATGGTATTTTAACTAGCATCATGGAATAATTGACAAAACTGTTTCCATTTTCATGTCTACTCTTACACACTTATCAGAAAATAATAATCTAAATATAACTAAACATTCTCCTTAAGGAGCTTAATTTGTAGGTTTTTGTGTTTTTCTTTTAAAGACAACTGTCATCATCAGAAAAATGATGTTGAATATGCTATTGGACAAACAATGTGATATGAAATGTCTCCCAGGTTATATAAAGAGCTGATACAGTAATGATTTTATAAACACATTATTTAGTAAAAATCTCCTTCAGCACACACAAGCCAGAAAACAATCTGTGCTCCCCCTACCTCTATCCAAGACAAAAAACCAAAACAAAACCAACCAACAAAAACAAAAACAAAACAAAACAAAACAAAAAAAACAAAACAAAAAAAAAAAAAAAAAAAAAAAAAAAAAAAAAAAAAAAAAAAAAAAAAAAAAAAAAAAAAAAAAAAAAAAAAAAAAAAACCACCACAACTGTGGAAGGCAGTAAATTTTTCCAGTTGCTGATAAAACCCACATACACATTTTCCTTGCAACACAGTACTAGCTGCATCTTGCATTCCTTTTCTAGCCACTCAGTTGCTTTACACTCTTGCTTTTGACTCCTTGTACTATGAAATAGTAGCAAGACTACTTTTATAGTTATCCAGCTAGAGAGGAATACTGTAAAGGGCTGGAAAAATATCTCAGTGCAAACCATATTAAAGATGCAGAAAGAAGCTGAACACCTGTTGCAGAAAGCAGAAGCAGAATCTAGTCAAGTTTCTGGTGATAAAACTTGATGAATCAGAAGGTTAAATATTTTTGGAAGACATCTGGCATCCAGTCTCTATTATCAGGTTAAGCCACATGTAATTCTAGAGGATGTATGTAAAAATACTGAAATTTCACCATCTGTTTTCCTTGATGCAACTACTTTACATCAAATAGCAAATTTTTGTACAGAAAAAAAATTTAAGTTAAATTACTTAATGAAATCCACATAAAATTAAATCTCAATGTGAAAAGAAAGACTTTTTTTTAGTCTAGGATAGTGATTCCAAGAGTGAAACCAGAATCAGAGAAAGGAGCACATGACTTATTCATCTAGTCCCAACCACCTTATAAATTTTAGATTTTGTTATAAATGGCTAAATTTATACAAAAGCAAATGAATATGTTCAAGACATTCAATGGCAATTTCTAGTCAGCCATAAAACACTTCAGAGAAGGGAATGCCAGAAGGAGAAAAAAAGAAAACCACAGAAAAAATTTTCTTTGGCACAGAAGTCTCACTATTAAAAGCCTTGCTTCATATTTGGTCACGTAAAATGCAGTATATTAAAATATAGTACCTTATAACACATGCATAGAGCCCGCTGTCTTGTACCACTGTTGGTCTGAACCAAATGGAGTCTTCTTCTTTGCTCATTCTGGTTCCATCAAAAGCTATAGGTTCCTCAAAATCTCCAGGTCCAGAGCTTTTGTACCACATCAAACTAAGTCCAGCACTTTGGGCAAGGGAGTAATTAGCTCTAATATATCCATAAAAGAGTGCACATTTTATACGAACAGGTTCTCCCACTAGAACTTGATATTTCTTGTAATCCACAGACCAGTCAGTGCATCCATCAGCTACAAGAGAAGAGAAAATGACAAGAGATTGTCAAAGGCTTTGGAAAGCACTATTCACATAGCAGTCGTTATTGTGGGAAAGTATTGCATTTGAAAAAAAAAAGTCCATTGAGGGACTAGCGGTATGCTTTTTATCCCTGAAAAATTAACTGAATTTTCATGAGTTTATGTCATGTACTTGTCTATACTGGACAGAGCTATTAGGACATATATTGCTAAATGTTGATAATTTGTGAGCAATAACTGAGCAATTGCTGTTGTTATCTCTTGTGGAACTCCAGCATGACCAGTTACAAAATACTGAAGTGAAATTAGTGCAATATAGAGGGCATGTGGTTCACAGGGTTTCACCATCTAAATTGCATCAATCAAATATGTTCAGGGTTACCATGTAAAGGAAAGTCTCACAAGGAGCTGTGGTCTGAACCAAAAAGCACAAAAGTTTGGGATAGATTTGAAGGAGGAGAAGAAACTGTCTTTACAATAAGACCAGATGTGCAAAAACATACTTCCAGGAAAATTACTGTCAGTAATATAAATGGATTGTTCAAGAATATATTAAACAGATCTTAGTTGAAATTCCTGACTTTCCAGAACTACATTACAAGTTATGGTTATTATTTTTTTTCATTTTCTTCCTGTTGAATATCATCAGGCCTTACCAATACTGTCCCACAATAACTGCTCATCAGAAAGCAAAACTAAATTTATTTGACATTCTGAACCCCAGTAACAAAACTAAACCCCAAGGCCAAAAAACCACCAAACTCACACCCTCTTGCCCTGTATTTTTAGTCAAGGATACCAAAACAACAAAAGGGACAGACTTACTTTCTACAAAGCCTTCCTTAACAAAAACTTCTATTTTTTTCCTAAGCAATTTCAACCATGAATATTCACCATTAGGTTCACACACTTAAAAATTCAGTCCAGCTTCAGCTAGTTAACTAGGACACAATCCAGTCAGTAGAAAGCAATCAATACCAAAGGACTATTTATTTCACCTTAAAATTCGTATCTATGTCTCATATAAATATTTTGTCTTTGAACTGATACTTTATTAACTTTAAAAGAGCTCAGATAGATAGATAGCCAGCTTAGAAAATCAAGTTTTGCAAAGCTCCATTTTCATCCAAGAATTGGCTGAAGAGTGACTTTAAAAGAGAATTCCAGCTACTCTGCAAAGTAAAGCAGTATTAACACTTTAAACTTAGACAGTGTTTTGATCTTGGGAGAAAAACCAACTAGATAGTGATTTTTTGAGTCCTATATTTGGATAATGCCACATTACTTATTATACATTGCAAAATAAGGAAGACTCAGACATCTTCACACATCTCCATGTAAGCAACAACCTAAGTTGATCCAACTTAGAAAGATTGTGAAAAAAAAAATCAGCGTGAATTGCATTGTGAACAGAATTCACACAAATATTTCATATATCTTTGCAGGCTCCTCCTGCATTTACTTTTATGACCAAGAAGGGAAAATAATACGCCCCTGCTCCAATTTTCCTACACAACTGTTCTTAAAAATTAGTAACTGTCATTGCAAGGCCCTAATAAGACTTAGTTGTGTTCATGCATAAATTGAAGAGAATGGAAACAAAGCTACAATATTAGCTTCCCCTTAGGACTAGAGAAACTAACTTTCATTTATTTCAGAATTCAATTACATCTTTTATCATTTCATTTTTACCTCTCTGAAAGAGCATCCTCTCTCACCTGATTTTATTTCTCTCTGCTTCTAAATCCCAATGCCAAAAAGTAATTAACAGACACCTCTAAACAGTGTTAGTTACATTATATAAGATACCAGGTAATAACTTCTTCATCATACTCTATCATCAGATTGTAATCTTACTTTTCACTGCTTAATTTAGCTAGTACATGTTGGTTTACATTATTAGTCTGTAAGTTATGTCTTCTCTCTCGGGATATTCAGTTCTAATTGTCCCCAATTCCTTTAACTTAAAGACTTCATGAGAATATATTGCTGAATAACACCAACTCTGTTTCAAGTCCTTTGTATTGGATGAAGTATTAACTATGCAGGGTAGGTACCACTGACTTTATGTCAGCATGGTATTTCTCATAAGGGCCCTGGGGGTCCTGGCTGATGGAAAGCTGAATCTGAGCCAGCAGTGCCCTGGCAGCCAGGAGGGCCAAGCGTGTCCTGGGGGGCACCAGGGACAGCATGGCCAGCCAGGCAAGGGAGGGGATTGTCCTGCTCTGGGCTGGAGGGGCCTCACCTTGATTGCTGGGGGCAGTTCTGGGTGCCACAATATAAAAAAGACAGTAAGCTGTGAAAGAACATCCAAAAGAGGGTCATGAGGATGGTGACGGGACTGAAGGGGAAGTCGTGTGTGGTCACTTGTCTTGCTTAGCCTGGAGAAGACCAAGAGGAGACCTCATCGGGGTCTTCAACATCCTCATGAGGGGAGGCAGAAGGGCAGGTCCTGATTTCTTCATTCTGTTTACCTGTGACAGGACTTGAGGGAATGGCATGAAGCTGTGTTAACAGAGGTCTCTTCCAACCTCAACCCTTCTTTAATTCTGTGCTTTATTACAGTTACACTCTGTGATAATCTTAAGGAAACATATGTCCTCTTCTCAAAGTGGTCTTTGAATGAAGTCCACATGAGAGTATTTCTCTTCCTGCTTTCAGAAATATTATACCAGTTAAACTGCCAAAACTGACATTCAAGTCACTTAGAACGTATTAACCTTATTACAGCTGGAAGGCTTAATACCCTAAAAATCTTCCAGGAGAATCCTCACACTACTTCTCAGCCAACATGCTAATAAATGTGAAGGTGCTAATTCAATTTTGTCAGATATAATAGGAGTCCAGCATTCCCATCATAAGACACAGACATCCTTCTGTGATATTTTCTGATAGCTGATATTTCAGGAGATAACTGTCGATCTCTGCAGAAAATGCTCCCTATTCCACAGTGACTGAGGAATATAAACAGAGGCTTAAAGCAACATAACAAAAAGAAAAACAGACTGTCGTATCCTTAAAAATATTACTATGAACACTCTGATGCTGATAGCATGCATGCACCATAACCACCAGTTTCTATATACACTCTGCATGTGATATGTAGAGAACACGTGCATTTTTCAGTCTAGAAAAACTTGGATGTATAAAAAACTAATTAAAAGCCCAATTTCCAAGTTCCTTGAAGAACATAAGGATACATTTTAAAGACCCAAACTTATATCCATGGAATTATTTTGATTTTTATAGTGACATTTTTACCTTAAAAATGTTACATATTTACATGTTAAACGTGTGTGTTACTGGCTTTGTAAATAGGGCCAGAAAACAACAAAGGTTTAATATTCATCCCTATTTTTTAATATTAAATAGATTGATTATTTCTATCCAATTTAATATTGTTACTGTGTCCATTTCTACTTCGACTGATTATTTTTTCTTTGTGCATAAATAGGACATTGACCAAATAAATTATCTAATATTTCCTCTCTTAATTATGGTTGCTACTGACACAAAATCAACACCTTTAATTACGGTAGCTCAAAACAACCATGAGGAAAAAAATACACTCAATGTTTTTCTATGTTTTTATTATATCATCACATAATCAAGCAGTCAGTCATCTTTTATAAATTGAAAAATACTTGAATAATTCAACGGCTTTGAAATTTCAGAACTGCCTTCAAAAGAATGGTTGTAGTTCCTGATCTCGGTTTTAATATGCTGCCAGTTATTGCTGCACATAATAGCACAATACAGGGTCCAGGATAAATGTCTTTCACTCAGTTATTTACTTGAGTGATTTCTGGGTATGAAATAAACCACACTGCATCAGTGTCGTAATAATGAGATCGTTCTGTCCAATAAACAAATGTCTTACAGGCTGTACATGCTGGATAGGACCCAACAGACAGAATATTTAACATTATTAAGAAGGCCTTCCCCTTAATTTTTTGGTATCATATGTATCATTTTCAAGGTAAAACTCAGTGTTGAAAAGGACAAAAATACAAAACTAATAACTCCTGGGTCTGCTGCTACAGCCTGGTCTCATTCAAAAACTTCAATTCAATATATAGGTTTCAGGGTTAGAAGAAGTCTTCAAGTTTTCAACACATTGGTTAAAATCTGATTTCCAGACATCTAAAAAAATTAGGTCTGGCAGTTAAAAACAGTTCTTCTAAAACATTTGCAAAAGAAATAGAAAATTATCCTAAACCTTTTTTCACTTAATGATATTAAATACAGTAAAAATTAACAGATTTTCTTTTTCCTGCTCACCTGTGTTTGGAATTCTGTTCTTAATTTAATTTTATATAAAGAGAATTATGCAAAGTCATTGTGTCTTCTATTACTTTGTCAGCTACTTCGGGGTTTTTTTAATAAGGCATTTGAAAACCTGACAAAGAAATGATACCATAAGTCACAAAAAATTCTGAAAAATGGGTGTGTAAAGGTGAAACCACCAGGTCTTGTTTCTAAAGCTGGAAAATTGTCAAGGAGGGCACTAGGGGATGCACAAATAAGATGGCAGTATGCAGGGAGAGTAAATAGGAGAGAAATCAAACAAAGGATGCTGTGAGATTTTCAGGTAGGGTGGTTGAATAGGAGGCGTAACAGGTCAGGAAAAGAGGCTTTCCTAAACTGGCTGCTCATAAAACAGCATTTCAAAAGTTCATTGAGTGATGCATAGGACTCAAGATTACTTTCTTTAAAACAATTTTCAAAACAATATTTTACCATTAAAATCACAGTCTGTTCATGATTAACTCTCTTTACCCTGCTCGTTACTTTCCGCTTTTTGCTTAGACTAGATGGCATCAAAATAAAAAAATTAAAATGAAGATTTTATAGTTTATAGCAAACTCATTACAGTGCCTGAGCCAATTAACTCTATCCAACATAACACATGGTATTCTAGTGTGGGTTCTCATTATGAAGACATGCAAAGATTATCTATTTTTGGTTTGCGTATGCTTTTATTTGATACAAAAATAAGCTCTGACAGGAATGAAGAAGCAGAGCTTAGAAACAACACATTATGGAGATGAGAGAGAACATGGTCAGTTCTATTCTTAGACTGCTTAGATTTTCTTTTTTCAAAGTATTACCAGTATAAAATTGGAAAAATGAAAAAAAAAAAAAGGAATTAATATTAGTACTAATATGATCAAATGACCACATCAGGTATTTTATACACAATTAAATTTCCTTTTGCACCGACTGCTATTACAGCTTTCCATATTTCTATACTGTACTTCTGTTAGATGTAGCATTTTCATTTTGAAAGGGCATTTTTCATTCTCTTGAAAACTCATGTAAAAATTACGGTTTAGACTAAAAACACATATTTTGTTCTCAGTCAAAATCTGTGCAGTGGCTCTTATGAGAGGGTGTCAGTAATGGAAAAAGATGTTGAATGACATTTCAGGGAAACAGAAAAATTATTTTGGATATCATAATCTATTAAAGAAGTTAGTTTCTAAGAATTGCACTTTTCCCAACCCCAGATAAGTTTTAAAACGGGTAGGTGTGGTAGCTGAGGAATCTTGGCAAATGCACTAGCCTATAGGAAGAGGAATAACAAAAACAGAAATCTATGTCTTACCATAAATTAATTAAAAATGCTGTGTTTCTTGGCTGCAGAGTACTGCACTAATATGAAATAGAGTATACATGCCTAGGTATTGGGCTACTGAGAGGCATAATAAGCACAAAAATAGCTTTATGTCAATCTGGTGGGAAGTTTCTTATGTCATTCTCTCTTTTACCTAATCCAAGTCAAACTAAATAGAATTTTTTGTCTGATTTATTACTAATCCCTTAATTACTACAAGTATGTTGTAGAAAAACTTAAACCACAGAAATTATTGTAAGAAAGAAAAATATATATATATATACTGTTCAAGACAGACCAATGCAGGAGCAAATGCTGCACTTCCAAAGTTCCTATTCTAAACCAAAAGTTTTTCCCTGTCCCTTTTTCTTCTTTCAAACACTCCTATTCTGTTTCACCATGTCATATAAATTAGGACACTCCACAAACACACACTTTAAAGGTATCCTGGCTTGACTGACTGATCAGGTTCTGCTGGATTGACCCCAGGCCAGCAGCCAAGCACCCACACGGCTTCTCAATCACTAAGCCACACATGCAACAGAACAAGGGAAAGAATAGGAAAAGCAAAAGTGAGAAAATTCATTGGTCACGATAAAAGGAGTTTAATAAGTGAAGAGAGACAACCCACAAATGATACATAAATTATCCCCCACAACCAGACCAGTGCCCAGCTGGTTTCTGAACAATGGCTACTTCAATAGCCAAAACCTCCCAAATTTATTTCTGATCACGACGTTATTTGGTGTGGAATATCCCTTTGGATAATTTGAGTGAGTTGTCCCAGCAGGATCCCCTCTCAACCTCTTGTCCCTCACCCTTGGGGAGTAGAATGGGAAAAAGAGAAGTCTTGTGCTGCAAGCACTGCTCAGCAATGGTCAAAACACTGGTGTGTTACCAGCACTTTTTTAGACACAAATCCAAAACACAGCACCATAAAGACGGCTGTGAATAAACATAACTCCATCTCAGCCAGACCCAGTACACAGGTCCCTAATCTTCTGCATGCTTGTCTCTGCTGCCTTCTTTCAATTATTCATTTTCAGCTCAGGGACTGTCTGTACATCTACAGTTACAGCACAGAGATGGCAGCATAATTTAATCAATAGTGTCAAAACACAAGAGTTTGTTTGCTAGATTAATTTCCAAAGCCTGATATTAAACTGCATTAATTTCTGTGCCCATCTGAAATGAATTGATTCTTTGTTATATTTACTACACAAATTTATTTGAGGGCTGTTCTACATCCTCAGTTCCTTTCCCAGAATCACAGAATAGTCTGAGTTGGAAGGGACCCACAAGGCTCATCGAGTCCAGCTCTGAAGTAAATGGCCCATATTGGGATCAAACCTACAACTTTGGTGTTATTGGCACCAAATCCTTTGTATTCCTTATGTGGCTATATCACATTATCTGCATTTCTTTTTGAGCCTCAAGTGTTCAAGTGTCTTTCCTCCCTGCTCCCCAAACATATTATGATTTGTTTCGAGAGGCAATTTCTACCCAGTGTCACTATCACACAATTTCTATATATTATATAACTTTTTATATAATCTTTTATATATATTACATATATATAATTAGGTATAGAATCTCAACATGACTATGTGAGAAAGTCAAGTCTGGTACATGCTGGTCTTAAACTTCTCTTTGGAATGACTAAAGAAATCAACTGAAACAAAATAGTAGTAACTCAGAAGAGAACTACCATTCTCTGAGGTTACACTAAGTTCTAAAAATTGAACTAGAACATGTAAGGGTAGGGTTTTTTTTTCCTTTAAAAAGAAAAAAATAACTCAGAAAAGAGAATCTCTGAGCCATACTGGTGTATCATGTTGCACAGCAGATGGCAAATTATTTAATCTCTTCCATAATCTCTCAATTATTGAAAATGCTTCTGAAAATACATTCTGTTCACCAGTAGCTTAGTTTTAGAGCTTATGAGGAAGATCAAGGATTTTTTCCTGTTGGAATTTCAGTAGCACTCGAGTAACAGCTGCACTATATACCACTAAACCTTCTCCTACACAGAACCCAACCACTTAATATCAGAAATCCGCTGAACATCAGCTGAACTGCGATAACAAAGTATGTGAGAATTGTCCACTTGGAGTAAATATAAGAAAATTCAGCAGATTAGTTCATAACACAAGTGGATTAAAATTGATCAAATGAAAATGTGCATAGGAGAGTACAATTACCTTGTTGCTGTATCTGGTGGAAATTTCTTAAACATTATTATTATAACTATGTGACTAGGACTGTGCAGAAATGCAAAGAATTGCAGTGAGAGTTTCAGAAAAAGCTGAAACCCAAAGAAACACTTTATTTCAAATAGATTTGAATCAAAGTATCATTTTTACTTTACAATTTCAAAGATTAAAAGTTTTAACCATATAATCATTAACTATAAATAGGCCATGATATTGCTGGGAATATACATGTTTAAAAAAATTACATATTTGTGTTTATTTTTCTGTTCTACACTACTTTCACTCCATAAATACTGGGAGAAAATCAATATATGGAAACTGGGATCTAGGATTTAAGATATCAATATTCTTTGTGAAGAATATGTTAACTGCATACAACTCCTAGTGGTTTTGATGGCTGTTTCTTGCCTAAAAGTAGTCCTGCTAGACTGAAACTGCAGATGTGGATTTATTTAAAGCCATTTATGTGTCAGACAGCTATTTGTGTTTAAACCTGCAGTTAAATAGAAGCTATAATGCAGTACAGCATTAGAGAGCACAAAGCAGTTCTAGGAAGTTTCTATTTTTCTTTACTTCATGTGATAAATTAATCTGTTTTTCTCAAAGCTGGCAAGACTTTTTTTAATAATCTTCAGCATATATCATTCCTTCAATTTGATTTACTGTGTGTGCATTTGCATGCAAAAAGAATCGACCTAGCAATTGCAGTGTTCTTAAACAGGGATATGATATCAATATTTATATCAATATGTTAATACAAATGTATGGTGCCATTAGGAATCTGTTAATCAAGGCTTTAGTAATCATCAGCAGTTTTGAGACACTCCAGAAACATTTATACACTTGCAGAGAGAATAATGCCATCTTCCCATGTGTGTTTTGGGGCAGGTGAGTGGAGCAGAGCTGGAATGAAAGGCTGAGGCTGGGAGAAGGAAAGCAGGCTCAGGGTAGAGAGGTCTGGAAGGGCTCTGTGGCACCTTGGAATTGAGTTTCACTGCCCTGGGAGACTGGAGAGATTTTCCACAGCCCAGGTCAGGTCAGGACCTGCACTGTGCTGCCATCAGACATGGGCAAGTAAGAACTAAAGATGGGGGGAAATCCCCACAAACTTCCCCCTCCATAAGGCTGGATCTTCCACAGGGGGCATGTTTGCTTTAAAACATTATTGTCCTTGTAACTGTTATGTTATCACATATCTTCATGAGTTTCAAAAAACACACACTGATAATAGATACTGGTACTCTGCTTTGTGTACATGTAGACAAGCATCCAACTTTTGGGAATGACACATTTTCCTTCTCTTTTGCATTCCTTTTTTAGTCCCAAGAGCCCTTTAACGTTTTCTGCACGAATGACTGAAAGGAAAAATAAATTCTGGACATTACTCTGAACCTTACTACCAGTACACAACACAGTGCCAACTACCATAATGGTTAGGAAATAGGTACTAACCAAATATAAAAACTGTAGTCATTGTCAGTTTGTAGATCCTCTTTTATACCAAAAAATGCTGTTGTTTAATGACTACCAAAGGTAGAACATAACAGACTCTAGGGGAAAAAAAAAGTATTCTCATTCCCCAAAACCACAAGAAAACCTTCTAATAATGTATAACACTGGGATAATTTATCATCAAATGCCTAAAGAAAGGACATATTTTCTCATTAAACAGAAATTAATTTTTAATTTATGATGTTTTTATGATGTATTCTCTTTTCCTGCAGATGTTACTAAGTATAAGCATAGTAATTTAAGCCAAAAGGAACTTCATGAAAGAGTTAGTAAGAAACAACAATATTAACTGAACTTTAAAGAGAAAATATTAACTACAGTAAATATGCACTCCAGGATTACAAAAAGTCATTATAAATCTGTTTGTACACTTTTTTTCTGTTTTAGAAGAACCCACATTATTACAGCACCTGGCATTTTCCTTCCTTTTTTATGGTTTTTTTTTTCCATATTAAGCCAAAAAGCTAAAGCTTATGAAAGTTATTAAATTTTGTAAATCTTTGCTCCCCTCTTTGACATTTCCTCTGTTCCCACATGCCACATGTTTGCCACACTTGAGATAGCTTACCAAAGAGAAAGAGGTCAATAGAGTAACACAGTAGTTCAGTACTTTAATCTCATTAGGCAAAGTAAATTAAAATCACTACTATTTAAGTTTGAGAAGAAAACTTTACATCTTTCACAAAAGTTTACTTTAAAGCTTAGTATGAATGTTTTGGTTGCAGCAAATCTAAAGAAATAGAAAGGATTTAATTGAGTTAGGAATCCAAATCCCACAAGATTCAGATAAAAAGCTTCCTCAGGTACCTTTGTGGATCAGGTAAGCAGACTGATGTGCTTAGCTGCATTGAATTTCAAAGACAAAATCAAAACATCAGAGCATTTCCTTTTCTCTCCTTATGCTATAGTCTAGAATACACTCAAAATTAAAACTCATTAGATAAAGCAAACAAAATACATTATTATACTGCAATACATTTTTGCATCCTGCTTCTATTAATACCATAGAAATATTTTTTGACTGAAATTCTGAAAACAAATCAAATGAGAAAAAAATTTTTCAATCTTCAATTGAAAGAAAATTTTTAAATATAATATAAAACAAATTTTTCATTCTGGTTAAATGAACAGACACAAGAATATTTATTTGATTGTGGAACTGCTTTTTCCTACAGTTACATTGGGACTCATGATCAAGTTAGATGACTCAGATTTGCTCTAGCAAGAGCTGGCCCAGTGGGGAATAGAGTACCCAAAAGCTGTAACAATGGGAAGATGAGAGACACCAAGGGTTGTCCCAAAGGGGAGACAGTGGCAGAACGAAATTCATAAACCCAACTCCCCAACTGGATAACAGGAACTTCTGGCAGGGGGAGATCATGACCACGACCACTGGCTCCTGGCTCACCAACCCAAGAAATCCATGGACTCTAGGGAAGAGAAAGACTGAGCATGCAGACTAATTTCCATAAAATGAAAGGGAATATTTTAAACAATAGAAGATGTATTACTAATAAATTAGAGAACCATATAATTTGTATTCAATAAACACTAATGCCTTGGTTTGTTAATATATGTATAATAATGAGAAGTACTGATAGTCCTGATGCTGGCTTTGCAGATTTGCCGTCCAACACCCTTTTCTCTGCAGAACTGAAAATAAATAAAATACCTCCACTCTGTAGGGGAATGGCTTCTTACACAGTGTGAAAGAACCTGTTTTGGGATAACAGCTTCACCATGGACACATTAATAAAGCATGCTGGTTTTCCAACCGTGCTCTCCTGTGCCTGGTCCATCTTGGGAACAAGACAGGTACAGACAAGATACCTGAGGTTTGAAATTGAATTGCTGCACAGTTGCTGTGGCCAAGATAGTCACCACCCACCACTTCACCCACAAGAGCCTATCTGGGAACAAACAACAAATCACATAGGGCACCTCTCTGAGTTAGCTCCCTCAGTTCAGTACCAAGAGGCTGTCATCCAGCTGTTTTAGGAATCTCCTGGACCTGTTTCTACCAGCTGTGTGGTGTTCCCAATCAACACCCACAAGATTAATTTCCCCATAAGGACAAGGACAGTTGATTTGGAGGCATCCATCGGTTCCTTAAACACTAATTTTTTGCTGCCACTCTCTTGGCTGGGTGGTCAAGAAGAGCCTTCCATGATGAGAGCCACTCCTTTTGTTTTTCCCTCAGTCCTTACCTGAGACACTGCAGCCCCTCTGTTACATCCAAGGCTCACAAAAGTGCCCTGCATGCAGCCAATGGTGTCCTGCACACTCACACACTGCAGCACTGCCCTGCACACTCACACACTGCAGCCACCCTTGCACACTCACACACTGCATCCATCCTTGCACACTCACACACTGGAGCTGTCCTTGCACACTCACACACTGCAACCATCCTTGCACACTCACACACTGCAGCCATCATTGCACACTCACACACTGCAGCAGTGCCCTGCACACTCACACACTGCAGCTCTTTGCACACTCACACACTGCAGCACTACCCTGCACACTCACACACTGCAGCCATCCTTGCACACTCACACACTGCAGCTCTTTGCACACTCACACACTGCAGCCATCATTGCACACTCACACACTGCAGCAGTGCCCTGCACACTCACACACTGCAGCACTACCCTGCACACTCACACACTGCAGCCATCCTTGCACACTCACACACTGCAGCACTCCTCCAGACAATCACAACAGGGCCTTGCCCACTCCCCTGCTGCCACTGTGCCCTTCACACCACACTGCAGCAGTGCATTGCTGCTCACAACAGTGAGCTGTGCACACTCACACTCCGTGGGGCTGTGCCTCTTTGCACACTCACGGGGTGCCCTGCTTGCACACCCCACTCATGCTCACAATCCTGCTCTGCACACACCCCTGAAGGAGCCTGGCCTGCAAACTCTCACTGTGCCTTTCCAGCCACTCAAAGAATGAACGTTTGTATAAAGGAATTCAATGAAATTAGAAATGGTTGTAAGAGCACCTTATAACCCAAATAGTCCTCTGAGACTAACTTTTATTGAGTGATGCTTCACTCTGTTTGATCTCTGTACAGCCTTTTTGCTACCTCAAATGCACTGAGGTAAAGAAAACGCTAGTGTATTTTTTCAAGATAAGGTCACAGAGCTGAAATAGATTTTGATCTGTGATTATTTAAAACTTCTTTAGGGATTTTTCAATTTAAGAACTAATTTATCTTCTACGTATTTTCACTGTCCTCCTCCGCGCATATAAGTCCACTTAAATATACAACTTAATTACTAATGATGAATTTTGCTGCAGGGTATAAGAAATGCCAATGAGAATGAAATCTGAGTGCAATCTGGACCTGTGCAATTTGAGGGTCACTGGTGTCACAGCCCTCTGCTAATACTGCAGGAAGGCAACATGTGGAATGCACAAATATTTATGTCAGAAGAAAGGAGACGTGCCTGAAGTAGACAAATAGATATAGATCACGTCATCTCTACAGCCAAACATAGATTTGTGGGTTTATGTTCAGATAGAGAGGAGTAAAAAGACCAAGGACTTTTTCTATTAGGGAAAAAAAAAAAAACCAAAACAAAACAAAAAAAACCGCTTCCATCTTTCTCTTTTCCAAACTAAAAGAAATAAAATTAAGAGTAATGAAGTAGTAAAAAGAGTATATCAAAAATACGAGAAAGAATCGAGACTGATTTTGAAAGGCTGAGAAGACATGTGAAAAAAACAACATAATTAATAAAATTTCATATGCTTTTCATTAGCAGGAATGTTTATATTGCTCCTTGTTTTGTCTTGTTTTGTTTTGTTCTTCCTCAGCATCCAAGTTTTTCCATGTGAATACAATAGCAAACAAGTAAATTCCTGCAATGGTTCATATCATCCCCCAACATTTTCCTTCTGGGGTAAATAATACATATCAATTTAGAAAATTTTCCAACACAATGTTCAGGCATGAAGATGTTTGGCTGTTTTAGGATGTGTTAAACTTAAGGGCTCTCTCTTTCTGGAAAGGACTGCAATTTCTGATAAACAGAAGATATAAAAGTGCCTAAAATTGTAACACTGACTTCTGAATTTCTAAGCAATTGAAACAGTGGGGAGAAAATTTAGCTTGAATACAAGTTCCTTTGTCATAATCAAGTTATTTATTTTGCTTGGACCTCCTACAGCTTTTATGTCTTTGGGTAAAAATACTTGGGTCATTCCAGTGTCTTCAATCAGTGTTTAGACACCAGGTTAACTGCCTGAAGTGGGGATACAGCAGGAGAGCAACAGCCTACCAGGAGTCTCTAAGAAGCCAGGGGAAAGAAAACCCAACAATATATACAAATATACACACATACATTTTTTTCTTTTTTGTTTGGCTGTTTTGGGGGGGTGGGTTGTTTGGTTTAGATTTTTTGGTTTTGATTTGTTTTGTTGGGGGGGTTTTTTTTTGTTTTGGGTTTTTTTTGTTTCTTT
>VZTR01012322.1:35411-50237 GCA_013400775.1 Chaetops frenatus | reverse complement strand
TCACTGTCCTCTAAGGCCTGATCTTTAGTGGTAACAAATGTACCCGAGGAAAAGGTTTAACTCTTTTTGTGGCTTAATCATAGCAAACAAAGTATTCCACCAACACGAATAAAAAGATTATAGCTTTACAAAAAAGACTGATTAATACAAATGACCCTGAAGTGTAAGATTTTGACATAAATCTCTTTTTCTTTCAGCTAACCTTTGAAATTGAGGCCAATGTTTTTCTAGAGGATTATTTTTATTTAGAAAAAAAATCATATAATAATGCACAGACCTACTAGCAGTAAGACAGAAGAAAATCTAAGGTAAGATTATATGCCTCCTTAAATAGCAATTGTAAATCCATTATTTAATGTGCCAGTAACCCAGAGGGGCAGGTAGGGAAATAAAATCAAAACTAAACCACATCCACTGTATGGTATGTGTGAAATTTGATGTGATTGAACCTCATTGTATGTCACATGCTCTATTATTCCACACATTCAATAAAGGAAATAAACAGGACAAAATACATTATAATTAATCCCAAAATTCTTACAGATTTCATCCTCAGGAGGGTGGTTTTCTGTTTCCTCAGAAGAGATTTTTTAAATGGTGACAGNGTTTGGTTTGGTTTGTATTTTTTTGTTTTCCCCCCGTACTTATTCCATTACTCTTCTGAGAAAGAAAAAGACAGGTTACAGATATTTATAAGGCTGGATAAAGTTGGCTCCCTTTAATTTGCCTGTACTGACTGGGCATGAAACAGCCCAGTATTAGCACTGTAGTGCACAAGCTGTTAAGTTTTGTACTTCATGTTGGGAACAGCTCTGTGCTAATGAGTCCACACAGCTTCCAGCCTGGAGAGCTGCAAAGCTCACAACTGCCCTTGCAGGCATCTCCAAGTAACACAAAACTTCTCCTTCCCCTTCCAAGATGAGCTCAGCCTCTGGAAACAGTCAGAGCAGTTGGAGCAACCCCTCATTCATTTTTTCACACACCTTCCCCGGGGTTTCCTGAGTCCTGCCATTCATTGTCCCACTTTACAGCAACAAATTAGTGCCGCTCCGGCAGCTGAAGATGCCTGTTCTCATGGCATTTCTCGGCACATCAGCCAGACTTTGGGAGAATCCACACTGGTCTCTCATTTGATACTTGAGTCTCATTTTACACTCGGATTTGCCAACAGAGTAAGAAATAGTATTTATCAAGTTTCTCCTCAACAGACCCTTCTTAATATTGTCTTTGAGGGTAAAGTTGTCTCCGGCTGAGAAATTTTTATGCACTGCTATGTTGCAGAGTGGAAGAAAACTTAGTTCTTACAATGGTCATCAGCAGCTTGATTATCACTGTCCTCTAAGGCCTGATCTTTAGTGGTAACAAATGTACCCGAGGAAAAGGTTTAACTCTTTTTGTGGCTTAATCATAGCAAACAAAGTATTCCACCAACACGAATAAAAAGATTATAGCTTTACAAAAAAGACTGATTAATACAAATGACCCTGAAGTGTAAGATTTTGACATAAATCTCTTTTTCTTTCAGCTAACCTTTGAAATTGAGGCCAATGTTTTTCTAGAGGATTATTTTTATTTAGAAAAAAAATCATATAATAATGCACAGACCTACTAGCAGTAAGACAGAAGAAAATCTAAGGTAAGATTATATGCCTCCTTAAATAGCAATTGTAAATCCATTATTTAATGTGCCAGTAACCCAGAGGGGCAGGTAGGGAAATAAAATCAAAACTAAACCACATCCACTGTATGGTATGTGTGAAATTTGATGTGATTGAACCTCATTGTATGTCACATGCTCTATTATTCCACACATTCAATAAAGGAAATAAACAGGACAAAATACATTATAATTAATCCCAAAATTCTTACAGATTTCATCCTCAGGAGGGTGGTTTTCTGTTTCCTCAGAAGAGATTTTTTAAATGGTGACAGAAGAGAAAGGAAGGAAGGAAGGAAGGAAAGATGACTATTTTTACTTGTAGGAATGGAGTGATCAAAATTAAAATCCAGATCTCCTATTTAACTTGGCATGCTTTAGATTATTATATATGAACTCTAGGTGATATGACATTTTCATTATTATAAAAATATTATTAGTAGCTCCATAGTTAAGGCCACACTGAGATTTTTCCTGAAAGTGACTAAAATTCTTCCACTTCACACTTCATTGATTGAATCTCTTTTCTAGAGTTCACACTGTATCTTCATAGCAGAACTGATTTTCTTTTTTTCAAAAATATTATCTCTCAGAGAAAGAAACCCCAGAAATTAAACTGATCCCTTCTGGATCTTTCTTTTTATCTTCTAAATGCCTCCTATGTTCCTTCTCAAAATCACAGTAATTACACAGTTCAAACTTACATTATACAGCTTTGTATGTAAACACATATTAAACAGGTTACACTTCAAAACACATTTTATTTCATTTATGAATTATATCCCCCTCATAAAAGTTGAATAAGAAACCTAAACCTTCTTTTCTCTTTTCTAGAATTCAGCATCTCACCCTATCTATCACTATCTTTTATCCAGTTTTTCGAAGAAGAGATAACTACAGAAACCAGCAAAATTATCTGTTCAATTCACTAAAATCAGGGTGTCTTCAAAATTGGGTCAGTCTTAATAAAAATTCTTTTTGGAATGGAAGTTGGAAAAAAAACCAAGGGGACAACATTAAGTTCAAAAATATATTCAGTTTTCCCTGTCAAATAATTATATTTTATATTCATATTACTGCACAACAACATAGAACTTAATGCAAAATATCAGTACTTGAAATAAAACATTTACTCCACTTGAATTCTCCAATGTGAGTCCCATGGAATAAAGTTCTTCATGAACAAGAGACCAGTTGGTCTCTGAAGAAATGTTTTTTTCCTTCCCTCTCATGGAGTATTGAGTGTATTTTCTGATCAGTGGGAAAGAAGAAATTCATACTTTCTGTCTAGTCCATTGCAGAGATGCCAGGTATACATCTCTTCTGAGTAATATTAAATTTTTCCTGTTCTGATGCTTTTGGACGGGGTGAGCACAACAGATGAACTACAGCCCAGCTAATGGACAAAGGTATTAAAAGATGTATTTATCTAAAAAAGAGCAGAACTCTCTCCAATGCAGCCAAGTATAGTAAAACTGTCAGAAAGCAACAAATTAGTAAGTGTCCAAAACACTCATGAGAGGCTGGGCATTTCACTCTGGCAAAAAGAGTTTTAAAAGGTAGTATTTTTTTGCTGTTCTTTGATTTCCAGGCATATTGGAAATGTTCAACCTGACTAGAAAATGAATTAATTTATAAGGTTTTCACTTCATCTTTGACTTTTCTGCTTTCTACTTAATGTATCGTTTTACCTGTTTTGTTTGTTTGGTTTTGTTTTGGGGTTTTTTTTTGTGTCTGGGGTATTTTAATTTTTTGTTGCTGTTGTTGTTATTTTTGGTTTTATTGTTTTTTCCCTTTTTTTCTGTTTTTGTTCGGTTTTTTGTTTGTTTGTTTGTGTTTTTTTTTCTTTTTTTTGTTTTGTTTTGTTTTGTTTTGTTTTGTTTTGTATTGTTTTGTTTTGTTTTAATTTTGCCACATATAGCCAACATAGCACCATGGTGTTAATAAATAGTCTGCTATGGAAAACTTTCAGTATAATATTAAATTTTTCCTATTATCATACAAATAAACCTCTTGACAAGGAAATAGAAAAAAAGTTTTCAGAACTAGCTAGCTCACAGTGTTATGTGACAAATATTTTGTTTCCAGTGTGAAATATCTTGCAGAATCATTGTGGAAAGCATACTTTAAAGACCATTAGAATATCGGGTCCCCTCAAGGCATTCAATGATGTAGAATTATTAACTTCTTTGTGAATCAAACCTTACTGAAAAGGTGGATACATAATGTAATAGTAAAAGAATTAACCACTGCAGATAAAAGACATTGAAATTAAATTCTAAAATGTTAGAATCAAAAAAGCTACATAGTAAACATAAGGTAATGAAGTATCATCCAAAAGTAAACAAGAAACAGAAGTTTCATAAGTTAGTATTTCGATCTATTTGTTGAGCTGCCAACAGCTACTTAGCTTTTAATTTATTCTGCATATAAATGCATTATTCTATCTTTTATTAGAAAAATCATAAGAACCATTTCACTAAAATTAACATGCAGAGATACTGGAGGTTAATCAAAACTACCTTTCACATGAAAATATGTTATATATACTTGAATATTTAATAAAATGAATTATGCACAAAAATGAAATTCCTAAAGTTTTATCACAATAAAACTACTCCTAAACACTATTGTACAATGCACCTACTGGGTACGGACTTTGAAAGAGTTTAAAAATGCCCATTTTTTCTCTTCTGTTATAAAGTAATCCAATGTTTTTATTGGCAAAACAAGGCCAGGTCTTCTGAGTCAATGTTTCTTGTTGTCTATCAGATCTATCAAAGGAGGAAATAGATATTCTTATATTAATTGTTATATTAAGACCACTTGTTTGTTTGTTTGGTTGGTTGGTTGTGGGGTTTTTTTGTTTTGTTTGTTTGTTTGTTTTGGGGGGTTTTTTGTTTTTTTTTTTTTTTTTTTTGGGGGGGTTTTTTTTTTTTTTTTTTTTTTTTTTTTTTTGTNGTTGGGGTTTTTTTGGGTTTGGTTAGGGGTTTTTTTGTGTTTTTGGTTTTTGTTTTTTAAACTCCTGCTGGAAAATTGCTTCATAATCTCCATCTCTGAGTGTTTAAAAACTATCTTGTATTTCAAAGCCCATATTTAAGTTGTACCTTACATTTATCTGTGGTCAGTTTATATTTGCACTTTGTGCAAGTGCATTTAATTTATCATCTCTTATTTATGACTAGCACTTTGAGAAAGCCCTACAGCCACCTTATGGTCATCTATTATGCTTATCTGAAATGAAGAGGAAACAAAAAACAATTTGACTCATCAATATGTATCTTGATCACTGTAGTACAAGGAACATGTGGAATATTACCAGTAGCAATAAAAAGCCTCTTTGTAGCATCAAATTATACTACCAAAAAATGGTTTTTCTTTTGAAGATACATTAAAAATATTGGAATCAGTGCACTTCAAAGGCAAACTTACAAAACAGCAGCACTGAAAATAATTGCTTCAGCTACTGGTGATAGAAGTTGCCCCCAGATTGATCCAGCATTGTCAAAAGAAAAATGCAAATTTATTTTTAAGAAATGCTTAAAGAAAACTTTATCAATATCTTTATCAATATTCAATATGATCACATCAGACTACAGTCAGTTATTTGCTTTAAGTTTTCTCCATTTTGATTAAAACTTTAGGCTGCCTGGAAGAATTTGAGATCACTCCAAGAGAACCATTACTTTCAATCCTCATCATCCATTTCATCATTATGATTTATTGTTGACATTTTTCACTTAATGCTAAAGTACACACACAGAAGTAGTGAATCTCAATGCAACAATATCAAAGATTGGTGACATTCTCTTGTAAATAAGAAAAAAAAAATATAAGCATTCTATTTCCTTCATTTTATCACAAGATGATTATTAAGAATGATTTAATTCATATATTGGAAAAAAAATTATGGAAAATTGACATTTTGAGTGCTGACTACTCAGACTGTCTAGGTATCTAATTTGAGTGCCCAACAGAAACTTGGTTTCCTGGCTATTCAATAGAGAAAGGAGGCAACTTGGAATGTGAAAATTAAACAGCTAAAATTAGCTGATGACTAAATTGCCCACGTTTACAGATGGAGACCTTGAGCACTGAATCCTGGGAGCAGTGACCTCACCATGGAGTTGCAGAAAGAGCACCTGCTCCTCCTGCCCTGTGCATCTCTGCTGATGGCACAGGTCATCTCCCTGAGTAGAAGCTAAGGAGCACAAGCTACAGCACAAGAGACGAACTGAAACCAAGATTGTTGCCAGTTTATCCAACGATATGAGATCATGAACTGTGATGGGTCCTGTAACAAGGGTGGGAAAACACAAAGGAATGCTTTGCTGTGTAGGCATGGATAAGAATCTCTAGAATTTCTAAGACAAAGGGTCAGCACTTGTGCAGCAGAGCACATACCTGTGTTTCCTAAAGGACTTTTCCTTTTTGCTAGGACACAGTAATCCCCAGTTTGTCCCAGTGAAAGAAAATCATATCTCCATATCATGGCTTTTTAGTTTTGTAGTCCATATGTAGTCACTAACAATATCCTTCCTCCTCCCTTTCCCCACACACCTGCCAAGAGCAGGGCTAGAGAGGAAGAGGTGACATTGCTTCTGAACACCACTGGTTAACCACATTTCCCCCTCTTTCAGCAAAACATAAAATGACTCCCCCATTCCCACCTCCAGTGAGTATGTTACCAAAAGTCAGCTCTCAACAGCTGCAAAGCAGGAGCCAAGCAAGCTAGCCTATGTGAAGAAATCAGACAACTGAACAAACCCAGGGGCTGAAATCAACCCCCAGTGCTTCACAGATATTCTGCTCAAAAACAGTTCAAAATATACACACAGATACATTACAGCAGATCCGTTTCACCCAGTGAGAAACAAATTAACATCTGTCTAGAAAATGATGCTCTGTTGTACACTCTGTCTTTCTCTGCAACTCCCCCTCCAGTTTTCATTCAATTTTAATTCCTGCTCAATTCCATTTTTCTGAAGACTGAACAACTCGGGAATTGCAACTCTGAACTCCATGATTTCTAGCTAGTGAAAAAATATATGTGTTCTAGTAGGTGTTCTTGCCAAGACAAATAAAATATAAAAACATAGTGATTTTCATTATTAAGCCTGCTTTGTCAGATATGGGATTTTCAGAGTCCCTGGATTCAGTAGTAATATCTGCTATAAGAGATTATGTAGGCAAGTGCTAATTAAACTGCTGGGTAACAGCCAAGCTATCACTGCTAAACAAGAGATACCTGAACAGATGCATCTCAAAGGCAGGGGATGCTACTTTAAATAATTGTATGGCATTTCAGTTCACCAATCCTTTCAGATGGTATCGTCCGAAGCTTACAAAGATAGGGGAGTTTGCATTTTGGTTTTGGAAAAAATTAAGGAAACAGTTGAACTTTAAAAAAAAAAACCCACAAAACATACTCTATGTGGCATAAAAACTACAGCACAACATATGTATAATTTCTATTAATTTTGTAAATTTCTGCAAGCTAATCCCATAACCTTGCCCCTTTCCTTTGCAGGAAAGGTTTATATTTCACTCACCAGTAGATCCATGTAATATAAATAGAGACTGATGATGTTACCAGCTAGATTTGGTTAATAGCAATGGTAGTAGTAGAGGTTAGTAGTAGTAGTAGTAGTAGTAGTAGTAATACTAATATTAATGATAATAATAATAATAATTTTGAAGGCAAACTATAGGAAGGCAAAAGCAAAAAAATCAGTTTGACAGACATAGATGCTACCTCACAGTCTCACTAACCATTTTCCAGGGGTCATTTGGTCACACTGATTCAGAATCTAAATCCTGATTAAAGTGAGTGAAGCGTTATAAGCAGTTTCCTGTTGCCCACTGTAAAAATCAGAAATGGAACTTCAGCACTATGATCAAGGCTTTTAAAGGCCATTACAATTTTCAGCTGGATATTCACTTTGATAGCTAGAACTGTTCAGCACTTTTCTCATGCTTTTTATAAATGTGATGCAGTGCTGGTATTGATGAAAAGGAGTATTTCAAACATGTGGTACTCTATTCTCAAAGAGTAAAGTGGCTGCATATATTTTTAAAGAGAAGTCATGATTAGTTTATAATTAGTTTCTTGGTTTGCAATCAAGGGCATAATTGGAAATAAATAAAATCTCTATGAGCATTGATGTGTACTATTTTGCACAGCAGAAACAGCCATCTCCATACATATTTTGGTTTTGGTATAAAATTAATACTTCTTGTTGGTCATCTGCAGGCATGCAGTTCAGTGGCAATCAGATGTACTGATGACCAAGAAAACAAAATTTGTAGTAGTATTTACAAAGCAGCAGTGCAATGTATGTGACTATTGCAATATTAATTAACGATAATAATAATTAAATATTAGAAGCTGCAATATATTAAATGTATGGCACACTAAGCATCACAAAAGAATGATAATACCAAGCCATATTTTCTCTGCTTTGACAGACAGCTTGAATTTCACAGGTTAAGTGTGCTGATGAAAAAACTCTAAACCTCATAACTTCTTCTTATTACCTACACTTAGCACACAATTCCTATTGTCTTCAGAGTGTTCATAAGTCCCTTAAGTGACCATTTCTAACTCTTCAGTTTCAACATCTTTTTACTTAAGGGTAGGTGACCACTTATAGCTTGGGATACTTACTTGGCTATTAAACAAAAAAAATTTAACAGTGCAGGTAAACAAGCTTTTGTCTGTATTCAGTTCTACTTTTACACAGGAATGATTAGCTCAATTTTCATAATTTCAGACAACAAGATGTCAAAAACATGCTTTTCCCCTTCCTTATGTATCTTGAGAAAACACTACCTCTCTCCAACTAAATTATTCAAAATCTCTTACCAGAATTGTGAGTGTTCTTAAAAAAAAAACAAAAAAAAACCACAAAAACAGAAAACATGCAGTTGTGCAAGGCAAAGCTGTTTATGATGTGTATGCATTACAGGAATTCAATGAAAGTGCCACTTCTCTCACTCATTAGATCAAGTACTGCAGCCATATATGTCAGGATTCTCAAAGGGCAGTAAGAGAGTATCTATAGAGAGAAGGTCAATTAATGTTTAAAACCCCCAAGCATTGATTTATAAATCCAGTAAAACAAATCAGTGAAACATCTTTTTCTTGAAATAGTTCTGATCATGCTTCTTTCCCTTACATACTAAAAAGACATTTTAGATATTGGTGACATTTTAGATATTGTGCTGTGATCATATTCATGTAAGGAAAAAAAACCAACAGTCTGCTTCCATGTTGGGATTATGCTGGGCAGAGACAGGACCACTTTGGCATGATTTAAGTTTTCTTTATTGTTTCTTTATCTTGAAGGAGTAGGAATGCTTTCACAGAGGTCTGCAGAGGTCAGCCATGTTTCAAAATGGTCACAAGACTGAAGGTTACAAGGTCTTTTAAAGGTTAATTGGCCAATAGATAATTGCCACATACATATATTTTCATTTCTAAATCAGCAGTTAATTAATCTTCTGTCGCATTGCGGGTTTTCTTCACCCAATCATGTACTGTCCTATAGTTCTCTGTTACTCCACTCTACACCACCACACCCTAAACTTTTTACTTTATGCTATAACTACTTCTGTATCGAAACTTCAGACTTCAAAACTCCCACTACTTCGCTGTCTGACCATTCAGGTGCCACTCTGACAACCATTCTCCCACCCTGAGCTGGGACCAAGGACCCTTCACAGCTACACACACCACACTCCCAGCCAGACAAGGTTTCCTTACTAGCTTGACCCCAGTTTTCCCAGATCAGACTCTCAGACATCTCGATCCTTAAAATAATTTAATCATGGTGCAGGAACAAAATGACAGCTCGAGCTGGGTGCCTCTGAGGAGGGACCTTGAACAAAGGAAAGCCTGAGGTTCTATGCCCTCACAGTCTAAATGCTGGAAAGTCTGAGGGTGGGTGGTTCCTGCCATGCCTCTGGGTGTCCCTCACCTGGCTGGGCCACAGGTCCTGGGCCATTTGTTATGCAAAGGGTCATCACCCCTTTGCAGCCTCTTTCCTCAGGCTCCTGTCCCCCAGAGCTCAGCCTGCTGCTCACTCTGCAGCTGCACTCTGAGCTACCTGCCCTGAATATATTCATTGATACCACCTCAACTGTACTATGCTGGTAGTTAAAGTTCAGGAGACATAAAAAATACTTGGTTTTCACTTTTATTTTTCTTTCCAAGTTTTTTTCCATTCACTTGAAAGTGTATTTTTCCTTACTGAGTTCTATTCTTAGTTACATATATTTTTTTAATGTTTATAGTCTAGATTTGCCACTTTGGGGGTTTGCTGAGGCCTCCTCCAGAGAGATCTGAACCTGACAAGGAAAAATCACACAATCATTAAAGGTTGGAAAAAACTTCCATGATCATGGAGCCCAAACATTGACCAATAAACTAGACCCTGTAAACCTTTTAAACCAGGCCACAGCAGTAAGTGCCACATCCAGTCATTTCTTGAACACCTCCAGTGGCAGTGACTCCATCACTTTCCTGGGCTGTCCATTCCAATTCTCAACTACCTTTTCAGTGAAGGAATTCTTCGTCATGTCCAGCCTGAACCTCCCCTGGTGCAGCTTGAGAACATATTGTCTTGTCCTGTCTCTAGTTCCCTGGGAGAAAAGGCTGATTCCTTCCTGGTTTGCTATAACCTCCCTTCAGGCAGAGGGCAATGAGGTCTGCCTCTGAGCCTTTCTCCAGAATAAACACCCCCAGCTCCCTCATAGGACTGACTCTCCAGACCCTTCCCCAGCTCCTTTACCCTTCTCTAGATTCCCTTCAGTCCCTCAATGCCTTTCTTGTAGTGAGGGGCCCAAAACTGAACACAGGATTTGAGGTGTGGCCTCACCAGTGCCCAGCACAGGGGGACAATCCCTGCCCTGCTCCTGCTGCCACACCATTGCTGATGCAGGCCAGGGGCCATTGGCCTTCCTGGCCCCCT
Organism: Chaetops frenatus; assembly: GCA_013400775.1. Classification (NCBI taxonomy): domain Eukaryota; kingdom Metazoa; phylum Chordata; class Aves; order Passeriformes; family Picathartidae; genus Chaetops; species Chaetops frenatus. The sequence continues at coordinate 39,608 of VZTR01012322.1, read as the reverse complement.
GGGCACACCCTGGATCAGGAGGAAGAGAAAGATGCACAGGCAGTACCACTTTATGCCAACTGCTGTGGTCATGGAAGGGCTTCTCTGGATATTACAATCTTGGTTCTAAAATACATACACACAAGTTTACATTAAAGAATTTGATGGCTAAAATTAATAAGACTTTCCACATTCTGAGGTTTTTTCAGATGTCAAATAAATGAAAGCAAAACTGAGGTCAAACAGACTCTTTTCAGCTTCTGGGTTTTTTTTTTTTTGTTTTTTCACCTGTGAGGCAGACTTTATATGGCAAAGCACATGAAGACAGGGACAGGTTTTTGAATGGTATTTGCAGTTTTAATGTGCTAGGCAGAAGCCAGTCTTCCTCTGTTGTATCCTTGGCTTACAGAAACCCACAGTGTGATTATTGTACCTACACAAGTGCCAGTAAGAAGTCCCATTTTCTGAAGCTTTTGTCAGAGTAGGTAGAAATGAGCCAGCATCTTGCAGCATAGAGGCTCTCAAAATCTTTCAATGCCTTAGACATCAGTAATTATTTAGTCAGGAAGCATACAGAGGAATTAATCCCTACCTGAGAACCATTTGTTGTTGCTGCAATAAAACCCCTTATATCAGCGTGAGTCGTCCATACTTTCATAATAGAGTTCTTTTTTTTCCCTCTAAGCTTCATGTAATTACATATTCAGAAAAATTCAGTGCAGCAGACTTCAGATTTACCTATCATGTTACAGACCTCATTGGGGAAAAAAAAAAGGAACTGTGTAAGAAAACCAATTCATTTTATGCTTTCAAACACATTAAATTTGCAGATGGATGTTAGAATTTTATATGGTTTTTCTCTGGCATATATATCCATTGTGTCTGTATAAGTGTAAGTGTAAGTATATGTATGACTGAGCTTAAAGAGTGTTAAGGATGTTTCTAATCTGGTAACAACAAACATTAAAGCTAGCATAGTTTTTCTATTTTATTCTATTTACTTCTTCATTTCAAAGAAGGCCTCCCTTCCCCCTTGTTAAAAAAGGAACAAGAACAATTTCCAGAAAAACAAACACAAACATGCATAGACAAAAAAAAGAAAATACTTTAAAAAAATCAAACACTGATCTTAGACTCAAAAAATAGCAAAAAGAAAAAAAACCAACAACAACAACAAAAAACCACGCACCAAATCCAACCAACAAAAAAAAAAAAAAAACCCCCCCCCAAAAACACACCAAAAAAAAAAAAAAAACCCCCCCCCAAAAACACACCAAAAAAAAAAAAAAAACACCAAACCCAACCAAAATTACCCCTAACCAACCAACCAAAACCCAAACAAAACCCAAAATAAACAAACAACAAGAAAAACAAAAAACCCAAAAAACCCCAACCAACCAACAGCCCCCCACCAAAAAAAATAACCCCCACAAAATAAAACAAAACAAAACAAACAAAAACCCCCAACCCAACCCAACCAAAAAACCCAAAAAAACAAACAAACAAAAAAACCCAAACAAGATGATTATATGGAAAACACCAAGTCATATATAAGCTTGTACATTCTTACTGCTGTTTGACACACAAACATTGGGTTAATTACTTTTTATCCTCTTATTCTACTTAAACCATGACCCATTTTCTACTATTTATTTTAACCTAAGTCATGAAAAATCCACAGGATTCTCATGAAGTATAAGAAAACATAGTTGGAAAAAAAAATTCATTGAGTTTGAGGTAATTGATTGATCCAACTTGTCTAAACCCCTTTTGTCAGATATATTACAGAGTAATATCAGTAGGAACACTACAGCTAATGCTGTATTAAAATCAGCACTTAAAGCAAGATTAAAATTCTCCCATTCCTTCCTTCAGTGATTAAAATTAGACTCCAAATGATGCAGCAACTCTTCAAAAGATAAGTAACTAGGCAAATTACAGATGAATATTTGAAAATAATGCCTTATTAAACATTTTCCCCAAGAGCCTTAATGTGCTGGCGTCACCTTAATATCTGAAATGTAGAAATGTTTCAGAAATTTACCCTACTCTTAGACACTTTCAAATTCAAAATGCTTTTTAGATAACCAATTAAACATTGTTATTAGCCTCATTTCTCTTTTTTCTTGTAAGTCAAACAAGATCATGTGCTGAACCTTTCAGCAGTGCCTAGGCCATGTAAACACTTCTCTGCTTTCTTTGCACCTGCTCAGCTCCATGGTCTGACTATAATTTTTACTATAATCTTTCTTCAGACTGATTATAATAAGAAAAACTTCATGTAAACACTGTGAAGTTCTTAGGTGTTCCCAACAACTTTTTTCTTTACTGGAAAACACAGAAAATTCATGAAATTCCTTAAGTCAAAAGAAAAAAAACAGTCTGCTTTCAATTAAAAATAATAATAGTCATGCATTTTATATTGCCTTCCTCAAGTATCTCTTCCTCTCTGTGGTGAGGAGTGTTCTGAGGTGGTTACATCGATGCACTGAAGGGCTCTGATAGCCCAGGAGGAGCTGCAGGCAGCCAAAAGAAACCAGAGCAATTGCAGTTCACCTCAGCCACCAGGTCGTGTATTTCCCAGGAAACAGCTATCACAACATCTTGAAAATGAGTTGACGCATTTAAAGAAACAAACTAATTAAGTATTTCAAAATAATATTTAAATCTTTTAGCTTGTTACAGAGTTTTTCAGATGATGGTACTATGTTCAAGCAAAGAAGGAGGGAACACTGGATAAAAGCCAAGATATTTATTAAAAACATTCACATAAATTAGAGCCACGGAATAGATCTTTGTGAATAACTTCAGCAAATCTGCAGTGCTGGTAAAATAGTTACAAATAACTCAAGGTATTTCTAAAATCTTTTTGTGTCCTATAACAGGAGGGCTTTTTCCTTCAGACAGAATTTATTAGTTTTATCAACTGACTGTGAAGCACATTTTAATGTGATTATAGTTTCAATTCGTGGATACTAAGATCATTTAAATGACACAAATGTGATATTGGATTTGTATTGTACTTTATGTTGAAGCCCTATGGTGTTTGCCAAAAATATTAAAAAATATATCAAAGAAATATATTATTGCAGGGTCTAGTTGAGTTACCAGCAGCTCCTTGAATATAAATCCTAAGTGCAGTTATCCTCTGCAAACTGTCATTTTAAACACCTTAGTTTCTTTTAACAACTTAACATGACTCTATTATCTGTCAAAACCTCAACAAGTTTTTCTATGGGTGTTGTGCAAGATTGCGTAACAAAATCTTCACAATAGCACTTTACTGTGTAACATATTTTGTCACAGAGTGCAGTATTCTTCTCCAGCATGAATTGCCTTGCAAGCATTAAAGCCAATAAAAGCCCTGTGACTTTTCTATTGTACTTTTGTCATAAAATAAAATTTATTTAGTTTAGACAATCTTACTGTGAAAATTACAAGTGGAAAGCACAAAAGTCCAACATAAATATTTGCAAGACCAGAATATGCAGCAGGTTAAAGAGAAAAATGGTGGGAAAGATAGCTGAGAAGAGCCATTGCAGGTTCTGAATCTCTAAGAACTCCAGTTATTTAAAAGTCATTACTTGTCTGATGGCTCTGCTGTGTAAGCCCATCAACAGGACTGAAAAGCTTATTGGTAAACATCTGATTGTTGTAAGATCCAGATTTTTGTTGGCATGATAAGTTACAAATTCAGATTTGGACTTCTCACAGTGGTCTCAGTCATGGCTTCCCCTAGAAAAATGGTTCTGCAGCAAAATAACATAAGCTGAAAGACAGTTCATTTTATTCACTATTTAATTCACATTTGATTTGCAACCTGCAGTTACTTGGATCATCCCTTTCTCTGAGATAAAGTTCTCTGAGTATACTTTAATTGGAAATCTTTCCAGTCCATTCCTTCCAAGGATTTTTGACTTTTGCACCATGTTTTAGGTCTGCTTAAGCTTTGCATTACTCCCAGGCACTTACAAAGCCTAGTGTTAAGCAATCAAACATCAGGGCAAATAAGGATGGACTTGACTCAAACAATACTCTAAGGTGTATTTCCTCAAGGTGTGTTTCCTCAAAGTGTATTTCCTGTAGCTGTTCCTCAACAAGGAAGCCACAGTTCTCTGATGAGTCATTCATGAAACTTTCCAGTTGCTTCAGTCTTCCTTCCCAACCCATTCAAGTGCCACTGATTCTGAGTATAGCAAAAAAAAAAAAAAAAAAAAA
>VZTR01012322.1:16862-31269 GCA_013400775.1 Chaetops frenatus | reverse complement strand
TGGTGATAGGACAAATGGAAATGTCTTTAAACACAAAGAGATTTCAGTTAGATGTTAGGACGAAACTCTTTACTCAGGAGGTGGTGAGGAACTGGAACAGGTTGCCCAGAGAAGTTGATGCATCACCCCTGAAAGTGTTCAAGGCAGGCTGGATGGAGCCCTGAGCATTTTGGTGTAGTGGAAGATGTCACTGCCCACAGCTTGGGGTTGGAACTAGGTGGTGTTTGAAGGCTGCTTTGGTGCTAAACCATTCATTCTATCATTCAATGACTCTCGTGACTAGGACTTAAATTTACAGTGATGAAATCATAAGGTGACCCTGATACTGTGGTGCATATTTAAAACCAGAAATGCTTGCTTAGGCTGGGGGCACATAGTCAAGCTTTAAAGTTCCTTTAGATCTACCAGTTGATTTGACCTCAGCCTTTGCTTACTTGCTTAACTTGTCAGCCTCCAGAAGTAAATAAATTCTTGAAGAATGAAAATAAGTTTTATGTTTGCAGTAAAGCAGGAGATGAAAATGAGGATAATAGAATAAGAAGGATCAATTACTCAAAAGGAATTTTTTTTCCAAAGTACTGTCATACCTCTTTGTTGAAAGCCTACATTTGGGTGGGATTAAAAATATTTCTCTTCTCCTTTAAGAAATTATGCCACAGTCTGTACAAATACAAATACATATTACCCATGAAGCATTTCTGATGCTAATTGTTTCCATTAGATTTTTCAATTTTAATGTTAGTATAACATTATGCATTATGTGCTACAATCTGGAATGAGAAGTGTATGATTGCAAGACTGAATAGTAAGTTACATTAAAAAGCACTTCCAGCTGGCAATGTTTTTCTTAAGTGACTCCTTGAAAATACAATGCAAATTAAAGGCCAGCTTGTGTAACAGAACTTGATACCAGTTCATTGATATTTTTTTGATAGAAAATTTCTGTCTATGAGAGAAAATATTTATTTTTAGGCAAACATCATGAATCTTCACAGCCATACAAATTAGAGGAAAACAAAATGTTGTCATAAAGATTTAATCTACATTCTATTTTCTACATATTTATGGGGAAAACTCCAATTGTTTTATATAGGCCAGTCCTTTTTATATATGTTTACAGATAAGAACAGTTTCTTAACATCTTTCCAGATGCTTTTCCCCACTTCACACAAATGACATCTTTAAACATTAAGACTGAACCATCAGGCAGTGAAGTTCTAGCTGTGTTGCTAGAATCATGATGCATGAACCCCATGGATGGGCCAGAAACATCTGCACAAGCAACACTTGTTCTGCACTTTTGAACTTCTCATCTGCATTATTGTCATTAATATATCTTCCCCTCTCTCCATTGTTTTAACAACACCAACCTCTCTGCACGTGTTCAGAAGCATCTTATTACCAAACTATTTGGCTTTTTCTCCTCCACATGTTGATGTTTTCCCCCTACCTGTTCAGATTATTGTGAGATCTAGGACAAGCATCACTCAGTCCTAAGCCTGAAAAAAGCCCAGAGGATCTTTGGATACTGCTGAATCAGGAAGGGTTTCTTTATGCCAGAGGAAGGCAGTAAATGACAGTTTCATAATAGAATTCACTACAGGAGGTAGTGAACACAAAGTAGAGGAGTTATTTCATGCTAGGTATACTAGTTTGTTAATTTTGATTATATAATGTTATTGGCACATAAAGAAAGAAACTCAAAGGTGAAAAACACTTTTTCAAGATTGATGGAAGATATATTTGTAAAACTAATTATCTAAAACTACATTTACATAAGGAAAATTCACCACTAGTCCCTTGCTGTGAGACAATACAAAATTAAATCAGGAGGCTCAAGGTTTGGGCAGATTCACATTTTATGTTAGATGCTAAGTAAAATAAATAGCAGAAGTACTTTTGATCTTATTACCTTCAGAAGGATGTCACTGGTGTCACTGAGTATAGTCCAACTACTACAGACTTACATCGCAGCCCTTGGCAAATTCTGCCCTTTAGAATTTGCTAAGTGATGCAATGTTCTTAATATTGAAATTTTTTTCTCTCATAGCTTTCTTTCGATTTTTTCCATGGAATTTGCAAGTTATTTAGGGCTGGGATAATGCCTTTATAGGCATGTGCACACAGTGCTGTCTACTCCCAGATTCTGGCCTTTACCAGACACCACTGTGATTCTATGATTATGACTTATCAAACTCCTTTCATCCATGAACAGCCTTACAAAATAACTTTAAATTGTTATTGCTTTTGAGACCTATTTTTTTTTTATTATGACAAATATGGAAAGACACACTTAACTTGGTAACAGTCTCTTGAGATTTAAAAAAGAGCTAAAACCTTAAAAAGCACAATTAAATGCTGTTTTATGATAAGAAGAGAGGTGGAGAATTATGAAGATTAGAACATTCCTTTTACATCTCTGTCAAACCTGGAAATTTCTTTTATAATTATTGAGGGAACAAAGATGAGAACTATTTCAACACCAAGAATGTGATGCCTATTAAATTATATTTCTGTGAAAAGAAGGTCTAGGTTAAAAAAAATAATACTGAAGGAAATGTTGTGTAACATGGAAAATTTTTAAGAATCAATTTTATTTTCACACTCCTTAATTCCAGTAATGTAAGAAATCAGTCTATGGCACTTAATAAGATTGCCAAATTTTACCAAGGACTGGTTTGCAAATGAAAAATAATGTTGGTTAAAGGCCTCCTCAGTGCTCTCTTCTTACTCAAAAAGATGATCTATTTCTGCTAGTCAAGCTGTACATAATTTGTGCTGTGTCAGAAAACAGACCCATACATTCATACTGTGCCACATAAATAAAAAAGATTAATTATAATAGCAATAGTGGAAACACCCCCACTTACTAGTATTTCAGTTTCTCTCTAGATTTGCCTTAAAAGAAATGAAAAAGCCCATATTAGTTTCTGGTTTTTACTGTGATTTTATGATGGTTTTGCTGTTACTTCCCCATTATCAAGAGCACTCCTGCTGTAAAAAATTCTGCTTATCACAGTATATATTTCTGTAATCTCTGACCTCCTTGTGCTCTGAGCCCAGAATAGTCCCGTAACCTTCAGCAGTAATTCTGAATTTATTTTCACTAGGTATGACTGGCATGAACCTTTCTGTCAGCCTCTGACAGAGTGATCAGTCACAATTTTAACTGCAAAAAGAAATTTTTCTTTAAAAAGATATTTGTTTAGCTTATGTACTCAACATACATACAAGTTGTTGGGGTTTGGTTTGTTTGTTTGTTTTCTTTTTCCTTCTCCTCCAAAACAGAGAAAGTCTGGAATATGTTAGCTGCAAAGTCTGTCAACCTTATTGACGTATATAAGACTATTAATTTACCTTCACTGTCATATGTCATATTAACCAGACTTGTTAACTTTTACTTGGCTCTCCTTATATCTTGTTTTTCCTTCATTCATGTCCTGCTTTCATATTTTGGACTTTCAGCCCTGTGTCTGTGACCATCTCTCTGTGTACATGCTCATGCCACTGCTACCTGTAACTATGCATGTACTAACACAATATAAATATCAAAGTGCAACATGAATATTTAAACTCCTTTTAACACTTTTGCCTCTCAATCTTTTTTTTTCTATTTGTCTATCCAAATTTAGTAAAGCTGATGGTTTATAAACCATTTAGCTTGTGAGATTTATCACCAGCAGTTGTTCACAAGTATAATCAAAAGCACTGATAAAATAAATGTAATTTAGCAACCTTCTAGGAAACTAATCTTAATTTTCTGAAAAAAAGGGAAACTTCCCTGCTCCTCCCTATATTTCTTCAAGAACTTTCTCAGTTTCCAGCTAAGGTCAAAAAACTACTACATCTTTGTTCTATAGATTGAAAGAGACACAGACTTGGGCTGAAATTTCACTGGATATTTCACGGCAAATTTGGAAGGATCTCATCCTTGCATTTGTAACTGGGTTGCTGATGCAAATATAAGTACACAAATCTAATTTGAAAGGCAAAACATTTGTCTGTCCAAACTTAATTTTATCAGCACATAAATTAAGGTCAAAAGGAAACTGCCTTCCCTCCTCAAGTCTCAGACTGCCAGAAGATATCATGTTTATAGTGCCTTCTCCAGCTGACTACAAACCATCACAAATCCCATATTTCTACCAGAATGCTAACCCTGCAAAACAGAAAGTCACACACACCAGTAGCTGTCTGTACCATAGTTCATGAAGTACTACAGTTGCTCAGATTTCCAATTCTTGTCACTAAAGGCTAAGCACTAATTTTACAATAGTTTTTCTATGTAACTTCTCAGAGACCCATTAGACTCAATGCTCATTTCTCTTTCTACATAAGAATAATATGTACTGGGGAAAAAATTGGCAATTTTGGGCTTTTGAGATGAAGCCCGACTAGAACTTGTTACCTACTTGCACAGGGTCCTCTCAAACAAAGTCTTGCTGGGTTTATTCATTTCACATACTTTCCTTTTTCTTCCTGATCACTTGTACTTTCTTAGCCAGTTTATTTCACCATTTATCTACTGCACTTATTTTGACCTGTGTACAATCCCTGCCTTTCCTAAGCTGCCTTCACAAGGCAACAATAATTTTCTAATGCTTCATACTATGCTACCTCTTATCTCAGCATTTTGGCTAAAAGTTTCAAAATTAACACCCTGGAGAAAAAGAGACTGGAGATTGACACAAAACATATTTGCAGTAAGATGTACAGAAATACCTGTAGAGTTGAATCAAGGCCCATCCATCACTCCATCCAAACTTTATCAAAAAATCAGAAAGATCATCCTCTTACATAAATCTTCATTTCCTGATAACCTATTTTAGTTACCAAAATTTTTCCCATGGTCTAAACCTCAATAATTGAAATTTCCAACTTTTATCAGTAAACTCAATACCTAATCACTCCTTAAAAATAAAAATGAATAAATTAAATATTTGATGATAAAAACAGTGTTTTCTTTTCCACAATACTGTGAAATCATAAAATACATGCCTATAAATTATCCAGATTAACCTGTGTAAGGGGTTACTTTTTAACATTACTGTGTGCTACAGGAAAGAACCTCCACCACATTTATATTCCTCCTATAACTTTCTTGCAGGCACACTTAAAAAAAAGAAGTCCTTACTCTTAAACCTAGACTGCAAATGGGAGGACAACTTGTTATCTTAAAAACAAAAGCAAAGAAAAAACCATACAGAGATCTAAAAAGGTTCTATCCAGCTGTTGAGACATCAGTTGTAGCAACCAAGAGGTTTCTTCATTGGAAACAGCAGAGGACTGAGTGTTATGTTCCCTAAAGACAGACTAGGACAATTAAATGCTTTGAGCAGAAAACTGGGAAAAATATCTAGTGCAGGTTTAGGGGGCTGATTTTTTTTTTCCTTTTCTCTTGAGAAAGAAAAAAATAAAAGGTCTAGGAAACAATGTACCATTCTGCATGCCAGGAGGTATTCAACGGGATGCTCATAAAAGAACTGATAAAGAACAATTTGTCCTTTGCAGCAAAATAAAAGAGCATAAATAGGCTCACACGATGAATCACAGCATCTGTGCAGGCCAATTTATAGAGAATTAAAAGGAGCTATTATAATATTCCATCATGAATCTAAAGGAAAGTGACCTAGGTCAGTCTTTTCCCAGGTAGATTAAATAGTTTTGTCCTTGAAAAAATGGGGGGAAAAAATCAAGACATTAAAATTACTATTAGATAAATATTTTTCTGATTTTTTAAGACTATGTACAAAGAAGCATATTTGTTTCCCCCCATCTCTGTAAACCTGGATACTTGCAACTTTGACCTAGTCATTTTAATATACCCACAGAAAATCTTCTAGCCTGCATGTTTCTGTATAACTTTAACCCAAGACTACCCTATCCTGTCCAGAGAAAAGCATGAATGCTTTGAAGAAAATATATAAATTATATTTATGTTTATTTAACTATGTCATTGTTTTTCTTCATCTACATTGCTTTAAGATAAAATTCTATTCTTACCTGTTGGGGAAAAAAACCACAGGCATTTTTTTCTTTAAAGTAAAATACATAAGTTTTGGTAGACTGGCAGATCAGAAGTTTGACTGACAAATGACCTGGGATTTCTTAATTTCAAGCACCTGTTTATAGCCTAGGCTTAGCAGCACTATTTTGGGGTCCATCTTTCCTTTTCTTGTAATAGACCTCTTTTAATTCAAGCTCTTCAATGCTCAGAAGTCTCCACATGATGGCACCATAAATACCTGAAACTGTTTTTCTTGACTCTGAAATAAGGTGGAAAATCTTTGCCAGCACAATGAGATGTTGCCATCATTGCTACACTATATCTGTACTCCACATTTTATCAGCTAATGGTTAGTTCCTATTAGTAATAATATTAAACAATTTCAAATATTTATTTCTGGTCAAGAAGTTGAATATGATCTTGTTCAAAGTTTTTTGTTCTTTGGGCAAAATATTTGACAAGTAGAAATATTTCCCCTTCAAATAAACAAAATAGTTTGGTTGTTAATATGAAGATTTTTTTAAATAGCTGTTACTAGCCCCAAGATTTTTGATCAAATGTACCAGGAGGAATAACTTACAGGTGATTTGAATTATGCAAGAATACGGGGGTTTTTTTAAAGAAAGAAAAGTTGTTAAAAAATTAGTTTCATTCAAAGCACTGAAGACAGCTGTAAGATGACTAATAACTTTGTACCTTTCATAATCAATAAGAGCTACTTATGATTCTATTTTACAGTTAGGAAAACCTGATAATATTTGCTTGTTAAGTTGCTTCTCATAGAAAATTTTGTGTTAGTGAAACTATTTTTAGAAGCCCCATGAATCAGACCTTATCCAAAAGAGATGTTTTTTTCATGCAAAGTCTGAGAATTTCAATTTTGGAAAAACTATAGGAAAGATTTTAAAAATAAAGTATGGAAGATTCATGTATTTATAGCAGGCTCCAGACAACTTCATGGAACTTTTATCAAAATTATGGAAGAGGATAACTTTCACTGAATTTTCTCTGTCACTTTCACTTCCTTCATTTTCACAAATACAGCCCACCTTCCACACTTATGTTAGAGAAGTAAAAGGTGATTAAGTAAAACAGTTTTAAGATAGAACCAGAAAAATGCCATCAATGGCTTGGAGAATTCATACTATACTACTCTAACAATGGCTGACTACATCAGCAACTTGCTTTAATGAAATTAGAAAGTGGTTTGAAAGAAATCCAACATTAATCCAATGACAGAGCAATGGATCTTCTGATGCCCTGTCATCTTAGGATATAGAATTAACAATTGGTCTACTCTTTTCCTTCTGGTTTTATTTGATTGTTTGGTTGGGGGGGGGAGGGGTTTGTGATATTTCCATGGGCTACATGAAATTCCCTGATGGCAAGATGAGCAACAGTAGGTGTTTCAAGCAGGAAGTTGAATAAAATGCTTGTCCTACATTCCTTCAAGATTACCTTCTTGTGTGAACTCCAACATCAAACTACCCTGCCCCCTCTCCCGAGGCTGAGGACATAACTCTCCTATTGACTTTAAATCTCAGATCCTATAGCCCTTTTGAATTGCACAGGAATAAGCATGTTACAGAACAAAGTACATGACAATTGTTATCTGCACTGATAACTGTGTCAAAATTAAGAGAAAAGTTCTGTGTATTCAGCTTGTTTCTGAAAACTAATGTGCAGTTGTTTTCATCAGAGGAGCTGTTGGAGAATGCTCAGGTCATGATATAAAGCACCATTTTCCACCTCAGTTATGACATAATTTTGAGGACTTTTAATCATACCCTGCAAACCAGATCCACTAGAATTTCCACCCTAAAATATTTATACAGATTTATAACAGCCACAACTAAACAAAGATCTGGCATTTACTGTTTCATAGAACTGCAATGAGCTCCCAGGTCCCAGCCACAAAGAGCAGCAACTCTGTCTCTTTGCTAACAAGTTCTATGTCTTTTCCTACTGAGAGCCATGTGTGAAAGCAGCAAAAAGTTTCATACTGCTCCAAGAAACTATTCCATTCTTTTAGTTGCCTCTGGTGTGTCTGCAGGGCAGCAATCTCCATAAATGCCTGTGACGATTTGGAATGCTAGGGTAACAGCCAAAATGGGGAAATAGGATATTTATATACTTGTTTAATATATTTTCATTATGATCAATTGGAACGCATTCTAAGTGTAGTCCTCCACCTCAATATACAAGGGATTATCACAATATGTAAGCACAGAAAGCACAGTAAAAAGAAATAACTCTCAGTAAAAACCAGTACAGCTTATTATAAGCTCAGAGGCAATTTGGAGCAAGTTTAAAATAGACGCTTTCAAATACAGTTGGTCTTGAGTGACTTATTTTATTTTTGCTAATGGAACAAGGTTAAAATGACATGAAGATAAGAAGTCTCAGCTTTTTAATTATGTATCTCCTTTCATTTTAAGCCTTCATTCTAGTATAATTTCTCTTCACTGACATAGGCTCTGGCATGGCTGGTGAAAGCAGCCTCCATCTGCTGGAATTTATCAGCTGCACAGTCACTGCCTGTGCCTGGGCAAGGGAAGGCTGCTGACACAGGGATTGGACTGTGGCTCTCTCCTGAAATACAGCCTTGTTCCAGTCATGCCAGGTCTTGTCTAGGGACATCATCTTCCTCCTCCTCCTCTTCCTCATCCTTTTCCTTTTTCTCCTCCTTACTGGACCTGAGACTAAGAACTAATGTACTGCCTTAGGTTAAAATCTCATACAGTCCTTGCTGGAGGGTATATATAAAATTATCAGACATTGAAAATAGAAAAGGTTAAAGCAGTCTTACTTTTATATACAACACAAGTATTTAATTTTCTATTTAGTGACAGAACATCCATGATTTGGTATTTGAGTGAATTAGGATATTTCCATATAATTTTTATTCATATTTTTGAACATTTATGATTTATGCATAGACTTCCTCATTTAGTATCAATTATCACTGAAATACTTCCTGTGCTAAGTGGCAAATGGCATATTTAAGTTGAAAAAAGGTTGGTTCCCACACATTTCTGACCTTCCCTTCAAGGAGTTGAAGGACAGAGGGACACCAAGGGTGTCTTTGTAGTCTAAATTTCTGCTCTTATATTTTGGGTCCCCTGGTACCCCTCCAGGGACAAAACAGTTTCTTGAGTCATCCTTAGGGAAGTTCCCAAGTGTGGGAATGTAGAAATGCTGGTAATGGGCAGTGGGAATCAAGTGCTTTACTTTGCAGATGCTGGGGTTATGCAAGGGACCTTAATCCTAACACAGGACATGAAGCAGCTGAGTGATGGCATGTGGAAATCCTAAGCTTTGTCCCTTCATGCCCCACAGGGACTGTGCTGATTTTGACAGGCCATGCCATGCAGCAGTTTGTCAAGTCAGTCTGTCAAGGTGTCTCCTAGGATGCTGTTCTAAACTTACATAAATGGGAACAATTGTGACCTAGAAATAGCAAAACCGACTGCTGTCCTCCCACCCAAGACAACTGTGAACTCGCAATATGATATTGACATATTATCTGTTAGAATACATGTTTCAGTAGTGCATTCTTTGAAGTAATATTTGCTGTCTCACGTTTCAGTCCTCTGTTACAAATGCATTCAGCGTGGCTTCTCTAGAAATCAGTCCATATCTGAGAAAGCCAGAGGAACTAAACACAATGCAGCTTTCATGACTGGAATCCCTATCTCCTTCCTCTACAATATGATGAAATGAGTCAGTTATTAGTGCTTGTCAAAGGATGGTTCCACTCCTTTTTAATCTGCTCCATGGAAAATGTTTTCTTTTCTGTGAATGAAGGGAAAACCAGAAACACTGGGTTTGTGATGTTATTGGTATGGTTCGTGGAAGTTGCAGTTCAGAAAAAAGCCACAGAGCTGTGAACAGCTGTTTCTCAGATGAACAAACATCCCTTGATTTACAATGAGTTATGGGAGGTACATTGGGTCCTGCTCTCAAACTGAAATAGTGGTATAAGATACCGTGAAGATCAGCATAAATACAAACATTACATGCTTACGTATATATAAACAATATTGCTTATATATATATATAAACAATATTTTTCCACAATCAGCAAAATTTGCACTTGATATTGTGAAACTTGAAGGATTTTTATTGGTGATTTGGGTTTCTTTCTATGCTCATGTTTTCCTTTAAAAAAAAAAAAGTTTAGCTCTGAACCTACTTTATCAAATATCACTGTAACATTAATAAAATAACATATCAGCTTTACTTTAGAATATTTTAGAACAATTTCATAATTTGTTAAGACTTTTAATACATCCATGCACTTCTAAATATCATAGAATCATAGAAACACAGAATACTTTGTGTTGGAAGGGAACTTTAGAGGTCATCTCTAGTCCAACCCCTCTGCAATGAGCAGGGACATCCCCAAACAGCTCAGGTTGCTCAGAGACCTGTAAACCTGACCTTGGAGTATTTACCACTTCTTTGGGCAACTTGTTCCAGAGTTTTACCAGCCTCATAGCAAAGTTATATCTAGTTTAAATCTAAACTCTTTTGGTTTAAAACTGTTATCCCTTCTCCTTTAGCACTACCCCTGCTAAAAAGTTTTTTCTCTTTTAAATCTCCTTTAAATTCTGAAAGCAGCAATGTGGTTTCTCTGGAGCCTTCTCCCACTTAAACCTTTCTCAGGCTGTCTCCTTACCAGAGGTGTTCTGGCCCTCTGGTCATCTTTGTGTCCTCCTCTGGACTGGCTCCAACAGTACCACGTCCTTGCTGTGCTGGGACCCCAGGGCTGGATGCAGCCCTGCAGGTGGGGTCTCACCAGAGCAGAGCAGAGGGGCAGAACTCCCTCCCTCACCTGCTGCCCACACTGCTTTGGATGCAGCCCAGAACACATTTGTTTTTCTGGGCTGTGAGTGCCCATGGGCAGCTCATGTCCAGCCTCTCACCCACCAACACCCCCAAACCCTTCCCAGCAGGGCTGCTCTCCATCTGCTCATCCCCAGCCTGGATTGACACCAGGGATTGCCCCAACCCAGGCTCAGGATCTTGCCTGGTCTCTTTGAACCTCATGAAGTTCCCATGGTCCATTCTCGAGCTTGTCCAGGTCCCTCTGGACGGCATCACATCCCTCAGACTTGTCATCCACACCACTCATCTCAGTGCCAGCTGCAGACTTGCTGACGATGCACACTGTCCAATCTATTCCATTGTCTATGTCATTGTTGAAGATATTAAACACAACTGATCCCAATACCAACGCAGGGGGGTGATAACGATTTAATGATTTAATGATGGTGCTTATGAGATGTTTGTGACTTCAGTGTGAAAGACCCAGCATATCATATCACATCATTTCTGGTTTGTAAAAAATGAACTCCATTTGTCATGGAGTTTAAATTCATTTAAATTCATTTAGCTCCAATCAATATATTTACAGATTTTAGAAAAAAATTACTACTTTAATTTTTTTCTTCCATGAAACAGCAATCTTAATCTTGACAGGAGAAGAAATATTCTTACCTATAGCAGTAATACCAGTTCCACCGATGCCAACAGTCACTTTTCATTATTAGCTGCATATATAACTTTGGTTATTTAAATTTAGATGTTCTTGACCTAGTTTCCTTTTATTTTAAATCTAAATAGCTCAAATATCTAGGAAAAAACTAAAATGCTTCTATAGAGATTGACAACTTTGAGCACATGATGATATGAATGCTGCATACATGTATTTATTTATATGTTACCACCCTGCTTCAATATAATAAACTGAATCGAGTGAGGAAGGTTAGAAATAGGCAAAGCAATATCAAGGATGACATTGCTACACTTTCATGAGAGGCATTAAATAAACCTCAGCCTGACACCTGCTCAAGGCTGAGTTGCAAGCAGTCCATTGAAAGGCAAAGTCAGTCTAACCAAGACAGGATAAACTGGTCTGAAAGGAATAGCCAAAAGCACACAAGGAAGTATCTCAGTTTAGGCATGACATGCAAGTATTCAGTATTTTTTGTTGTAAATCTCTTTCTTCTATAGGTTATATAACTTGGGATGAATGAATAAATGATACTTTATGTGGGGAAATGTTATGGTTGGTTCTCTGATGAAAAAGCTGTTTCATCACACATTTATTTTTTGAAGGCTCATGGGCCTTTGATTTGGCCTCAGGCTAACAGATTTTAGAACCAGCAAGATTTCAGCCTAATGATGCATTTAAAAGTGGCTAGGTGGTATGGCTTCTACTCAGAATGAGGAGCAGAAAACAAGATTTGTCATTAGAAGGTGCACTCAAGAGTAATTAAAACAAATTTGAAGTACAGTCCTCCCTGGTACTATAACATCTGTTTTGTATTACCACATATTTGGAGTAACAGTTGGTCTTTGCTCTTTATGGCTTCATAATGAACTGAACCTTAAGAACTAATTCCTAAACATCACTAGTTTGGATTCCTAAGCATGCTCAATTATATGCTTTCTCATGCCCAGAAAGGATCACTATCTTCTTATTATGGATAAAATATAAATATGGAAGGGAATTGCCGCTTTTTGCCAAGAGAGAATGTTTTAAAAGAGAGCATCATATATAATTTTTACTGCAATGCTACAGCTGCAACTGTAAAGCATCAATAAACACTTAAATCTTAACCACCCTGTGTTTTGCTAATATGAGATGGGGAAAAGCTGTCATTTAATCACATAAGTTAGAGAGGAGTTTGTTCTGGTAAAGTTTGATATTATTAAATAATGCAAGTTCTTGGGTCTAAATTTATGCATATTTTAAAGCTGGTTTAGGCGTCATTTGATTTGTATCTTTTGTATCTTTTGTCTCATTTGAATGGGTTTTCTTAAACTATTAAAACCTGCCGAATGCATGGTTCCTTGTAGAAAGCTTTATGTTTTTAGAATACGCTGAGCTTCCATCTATTTAAAATAAGTACAATGTTTCACACAACTCTTTTGAATACTAATGAATTGCAAAGGTGATCTCTTAAAATACAAGAATATGGTGTGTCTGCTAAGGAGTCATAGTTCAGCTTTCAAAACAAAATATTTAAAGAAAGGAAAGAGAAAATGAGGCTGCAATTTTAAACTGATTTAGTTATAACTTTATTTTATATTCATTGAACTTCACCGCAAACTCCCATTGACATCAGTTTTATTGGATTAGATATTAAGTGACAACTCTACATTGTAGTTGGACTGCAAAAGCCAACGTGGTTTCCTACAATGCTTTTAATCTTTATTTCATTATTTCTGACCATTTCTTTTTTACATTCCTCAACTAACAATAATAGTTTCCCAATTTTTAAATTGCTGTGGTCACAGGGGCTGTTTTAAATAGTATTACTCTGCATCAGTTACCAGTTCACCTACTCCTCTTTTTCTGTTACATTCAGGTGAAAGTTCTGGAGCACAAGTCTTAGGAGGAGCAGCTGAGGGAACTGAGGTTGTTTAGTCTGGAGAAAAGAAAGCTCAACAGAGACCTTATCACTCTAGAAGTGCCTGAAAGGAGGTGGTAGCAAGGTAGGCATTGGTGTCTTCTGTCAGGTAACAAGTGACAGGATGAGAAGGAATGGCCTCAGGTTGCACCAGGAGAGGTTAAAGTTAATTATTAAGAAAAAACTCTTCTTTGAAAGGGTGATTAACCATTCAGAGATGATGCCTTGGGAATTGGTGGAGTCACCACCCCTGGAGGTATCTGAAAGATGTGTACATGTGGCACTTATGGACATGGTTTAGTGGCAAACCTGGCAGTGTTACATTAGTGGTGGGACTCAATGATCTTAAAGGTCTTTTTTAAGTTAAAAATTCCATGATTCTATGTTATCATCACACATTTCAAGGTATTTAGAAAAATATTTCCTTCTTGATTTGCTTTGATTTTTTAATTTAGATTTGAAATTTGTGTTTAGATGTAGTTTCACAATGACAAATTTAACTAAAGCTTTCTTGGTTTTGCTTTTCTTCCTCTGAAATGAAAAATTATGTCCAGAGTGGAAAAGATTTTTGCCCTCACGGAGTGCTTTGGTGAGACTTTCCATAGTCTCATAAAAATGAAAAAGACCAAAAAGAGCAGCCTGTCCCACCTTGGAGCCCTGCCAAAGATCCTCCTGGAAACTATGCTAAGACACATGGAAAACAGAGGGAATCTGTGACAGCCCACATGGCTTCACTGGGGACAAATTGTGCCTGTCAAATTTGATGGTTTTCTACGGTGGGCTTCCAGTGTTGGTGAATAGAGGAGACCAACTGGCATCATCTACCTGGACTTGTGCAAAGCCTTTCCTCCTGTGCCACACAACATCCCTGTCTCCAACCTGCAGAAACATGGGTTTGATGGGTGGAGCTCTCAATGGGTAAGGAATTGCCTGGATGGTCGTGCTCAAAGGTTTCAGTCAATGGCTTGATGTCAAGGTG
>VZTR01012322.1:4773-15278 GCA_013400775.1 Chaetops frenatus | reverse complement strand
CATCATCTACCTGGACTTGTGCAAAGCCTTTCCTCCTGTGCCACACAACATCCCTGTCTCCAACCTGCAGAAACATGGGTTTGATGGGTGGAGCTCTCAATGGGTAAGGAATTGCCTGGATGGTCGTGCTCAAAGGTTTCAGTCAATGGCTTGATGTCAAGGTGGAGAATAGCAAAGAGTGATGTGCCTCAGGGGCCCATATTGGAATCAGTATTCTTTAACACTTCTCAGGAAAACAGACAGTGGAATGGAGTGCACACTCAGCAAGGCTGCAGGCAATACCCAGCTGAGCAGTGTAGTAAATATTCTAGAGAGAAGAGATGCCATCCAGAGGAACCTTGACAGGCTAGAAAGATGGGCCCATGATTATTGAGACACTGGTCATTGTCATAAAAGCCAAAAATCTTTAATAGTCTTGCAAAGTTAGGTCTCCTTGGACAGTAAATACTCAGATATTTTTGTATTAGCTTTCTTGGTTGCCATCTTTTAGAACTAAAGACTCTAATATAAAATGTTTCCTTCCCCCACCATCACAGAAAGTACTTTTATGACAAAAAGATAAACCAAACTCTTTCTGCTGTCAGCAAATCAGTACTCCAAATTGTTGTATGCAGAAGATATCTGCACTCCAAGGAAATCAAAATCCTAACATTCTGTGATGAAAATTAGAAAACAGCTCTCCAAGAACTACAGTTTTTGCAGCATGCACTATTTTTACATGCATGCTTCAATTAGTTGCCAAATGCATTGATTTAAGTTCTGAGAGGCTTTTTTTTTGCTTTTTGTTTCTGACATCTTCTACAAAAATATCCCTACTGGGGAAACTTCAAGTGAGCAGATATATAGAGCCATGAGTAAATACTCTGTATTTTAGAAACTGAAATTTCTATGTTAAAGTCAGGGAAAGATGCCTGGATGTGTGTGCTGTGACATTAGAGATTTGCAGAGGAGTTATGTAGGACTGCATTGAACTTAAATATATTTGTTGCAGGACAAAAATTTGGTACATGGCTTTCAAGGGAATTTTAAAAATTGGCAAGAAATATAAATAGCAACTTTCTATTGATGTAGACAGTCAGAAATTGCCTAATGGAATGTAATGTAGCTTTCTGTTCTAACTCAAAAGAAAAAAATTCTCTGAATACAGGATGCACATCAGAAGTATCCATTTTCCTCAGAAGAGAAAGACATCACTTTCCCATCTCTATCTCAACTTCCACTATAATGTGACAAATATGGAGTTGACTTGCTTACATGTTTTTTATCTACCATACATTTATTTTTATGAAAATTTCAATGGCAGAAAAAAAACCTGTCTTTTCCCTCTAATTTATTTTGTACTGTTATATCACTGTATTATTTATAGTTTATTCTGGTCTAAGCCTCTGCAGCCACAGTGATTTCCTCCACCATGTTTTCTTATTGTGAAAGTCTTCTTAGTTATAACTTATTTGAGCCCAAATTTATTTATTTTTAAAGCAGTAAAGCAGGTTAACACAGAGATAAAAATAGTCAACCCCTATCCCCCCATACTGCATAACGCCATGATGCCCAGGAAACCTAAAAGATTATACAAAAATTTCAGTTCCAATGTGTTCTGCTAAATTCTGTGGGTAAGTTTTAAAAGGAGAAAGTTTTCTCATGTATGTCATTTTATTTTAGCAATTGTTTACAGGTGCAGGGCTATCCCACACTTGCTTAGAGCTCCTTTGACTCTCAGAAGTTCCCAAAAAGAATACCACATCTTATACATCCTCAGTTAACTGCAAGTCCAGAGATTTGCCAGTACAATTCTTCAAAAACGTCTAGGAAAAAAAAAATAAATCTGGTCTTATTTAAAGTATTAGTAGGAATCATATGAATTTTGCTGAAACAGATTTTCAAAAAAAAAAAAAATATGGCAGTTAGCAGGTTAAGGAGCAATGAATCAAAGTTTCAATCACATCATTCTGTGTTGGTAACATCCTCGCTCAAAACTGTTGCATGAACTGAAGGTAAATGCTTTTACCTTCTGGTACCAAAACACAGTATTAAGAAAATGTTCTTTGAAATCTCAACCTGAAATCACTATTTTTAGAAAAGAAGGAGAGGAAAGAAATCAAATATACATCCTAAATTTACTGTGCCACAACATTCTATTTACCACAATATTTTTATACCTAAACACCCTGTTTATAATGCTAGTGTTGAAAACTAAAAACACTTTGAACGACTTTCTCTGAAGAACTGCGTTTCAAACTTGCCATGATTGTTTAGTCTTTCCTGTGGCCAATAATGTCACCATAAGCATTCTTCAGATAAAGTAGTTTTAATAAAACCTTTGTCTTTTTCTGGGGCAAAATTTCCATTGTGTTCTATTGTGTCTGAAATGGTCATAGTGGTGTTCAGCCTGGAAAGAAAAACATTTCTTAAAATTCAAAATTAAAACTGGTGATTGATAAATCACTGAGTTTGGGGAAAAGGGGCATTGGGGAATATGACAATGATGACAACAGGTTAGGAAAGTTTTAGAAATGTCTTTTGTGAAAGAATTATTGAATACCTGTTTGACTGCGTGCCTCTCAACAATAGTTTTTTAAATGTTCCTAAACATTTAGCTTTTTATTAGAAACATCACAGTGAGATGAAATTTGGCTTTTAAATCAAGGCATTGTTGTTAAATTCCAATTGACATAATTTTCAGAAAAGGGAGGATGCAAATGTTATACTTTTTAATGTTATAGTTGAGTTTGTTTTGAACATAGGAAAAATATGGCACATATCTTATTTTAAAAAGGATCATTACAGTTTCATAAAGCAAAATAACCAATCTCCAAACCCCTGTTGTTATACAAAAAGTGAACAACAATGAAAGTGGTAGCAAACCTCTTCCTGCTTTAATTGTTTCACTTAAAGTTACAGAAATAAGAAAATGAATTACAAACCACAAGTGGGTGTGAATAACTTCTCAGAAAATTCCTTTCGGGATAATTCTTCAAAGGAAACTGAGGAGATAGGTACGAAACTTCAGAGATATTCAGATGGATATTTAATATATCTGTGTCTGACTTGTATTTTAAACTGTAGACTAAATGAGCAACTTGGGCATAGTGGCAAAATTTATCGCCAAAGACATGCAAGCTTTTAAATATGCCTGACATGTGAGCATGATGATATACAGGATTTTCCCTTACAGAGCAGAACATCTGAATTCAGTACAGTGATAGCTACTGTTTTGAGGAAAGAACAAACTTCTCTTCAGAAAAACAGATAATTACTTCTAAGGACATGACAGACGGGTTATCAACATTTTCTAGCCAAAAAATATTATGGATCAAAAAATCATCACAGGAAAACACACCAAGAGCATTACTGCCCCAAAAACTTCATGTTGACTAGGTTTATGCTTAGGACTTTGCAGAGGACTGTTATTTAAAAAGCTCTTACTAAATAGTAAACACCAAAACCATATTTCTTCTGCATTATCCATTGAATTACCATCTACATTTTCTCCAGGATGAGTTGGTCACACACTCAAAATTAAATTCTAAGGAAGTGATAGTGGCAATAAACCCCCATGTTAAAGNTTTTAATCACAATGAATTGATCAAAGAAATCCTAAAAAGAGTTTCATGATAGAGCGGTTTACAAATAGGAGTGAATCTTCTTAGCACGCAGAAATAAAGTTTTTTGGCAGAAGACGCCTCACCGAACTGGTTTTTGTTAGCAGCTTTCTGCAGGTTTTACTGAAAAACTATGTGTTCAAAATGTAAATATTACTGTACATTTTATTTTCACACCAAACCCCCAACAAAACAGATATTTCACTGCTTGTTCCTGAAATAAGTATCCCAGAGAACTTGGTGAGCGCTACAAACCCGATGGAGCCAGGCAGCTTTGGAGTCACACAGTCCTGCAGGCAGCTCCTGCTCAGCAGCCCCGGTGCCTGAGCTGCTCTGAGGCCGGCTGGGACTGCAGCTCCGAGTGCCTGGGGACCCTCAGCCTCTGCAATGCTGGCAGCAGACACGGGCAGGGGACTCGCTTCCTGAGCTGAACTCAGTGATTCCTGTGGAAATGTCTCCTGCAGAGGCGCTGGGTTTGGGCTGGGCATTTCCCTGCCCAAGATCCAGCGGGTTAGGCTGGAATCAGACTTATGAAAGCTGCCTAAACCTGGATGGAGGCTTTGTGCCAGGAGACTTGGTGGTGTTAGTGACTTTCCTGTGAGGGTGATATTTTCTTTCTCCTAGTACTCTGATTACTTCTTTGTAGAGTAAATCCAGACACCTAACATTTCACGTGTGATCACAGATTCTGCTTTAGCTCCAGCAATCGACACAGTCACCACTGGGTCTGTACTGCTCACAACAGTCCAAGGCCTTCTCTAGGTGTGACTGCACAGCCCCCATTAAAGTAACAGGAGGTTCCTTGTGACACGTGCTTAGTTTATGTATTGATTTCTTTCCTTGCCACGTTGTGCCAAGGTGAGAACATATTATGAAACTTGAAAGAATATCCAAGCAGTAAGCATGAATTTCACAGGCCTCTACAAATAAGCAGATTGAGTGCTGTAGGCTCTGACAAATCTATACCTCTGCTTATCAAATCAGAGAAAGTAACATTTTCAACAGGTAGCTGGGCAAATCTTATGTTTTGAATACCAGAAGGACCCTTTGAATGAGATTTTTTGAGCTAGGAAAAAGGAATAAAACCTGCAGGATAAAGGATACAGTAGACTATACACAACAGAAACTCAGAATATCCAGTTTACTGAAAAAAAAAATGAAAAAAAAAGGGAGTGACAAAGACTGGTGCTTTGATATGACCACACTATCCTACTATGTTTTTAGTATTAATAAGTGGATCAAATAAATTCAGAAAATAATGACAGTCACAATAAATGGGGAAAAAGGTGTACTTCTTCCCCTCCCCCCCCCCAAAAAAAAAAAAAAAAAAAGTCTTTATTATCTTGGATCCTTTTAACAGAAATTTTCAATGCTATATTAGAAGCACATGAGACTCATCATTTGTCCTGATAAATGTGTTTCTTTGCAGTGAGAAAAAGGAAGCTTTCCTTACATAATTTTACAAATTCAGTGGCAGAGAAAAGACAAAATGCAAAATGAAAGCCCATATCGTGTCTCATCTCTAGAAGATACAATTCAATTTCAAACAAATTAAAGTACAAGACTACCTTGCAATAGTTCTAATTTTAAAGCTAGAATTACACCTTTAATACAGCTGCACTCACAAAAATTACAAAATTCATCCTTATAATATATTCTAAGGAAAGAAGAGTAGCAAGCACACTAATATTAAATAAAGAACATTTGTAACCTTTAAAAAGAGAGAAAAGCTATCTTTGACGGTTAACATCTGTGTATAAAAAGTTGTAGCTTCTCTTTTATTTTTTAATAAAATTTGAGTAATAAGGTAATCACTTATGTTTGTTTTTTCTCTAATTTTTGAGCCTCCTTCTCAAATATGCTACTAGTACCAATGAAAATAAAAACTAAAATGCTTGTGTTAGTAAAAAAGCTAGAGATTTTCTATGGTCATAATTTCAAAAATAGTGTTAGAAGTCTCTGACATAAAAAAAAAATCAGGAAACTATAGCATAGTTTTTCACTTCTAGAGATTGCTGCCTATCAAATGAAATCTGTCTGCTTACCAGCAACTCATTATTCACAACCTTATTACTTTTCAGGGGTTCAGGACCTTCCTCCACAGGATACCAGAAAGATGATATACAGACCATGCTACTGACATGTCAGAAGAGAAATCACTGGGCTGAGAAACAGAAGATTCAGACAAGTTGTTCATTTCATCATCACCAGTGTAACAGAAAATTAAAATGCCTTGATATTCAATTTTCTTGCAGTTTTCGTTTAAAAGGCACATGCATTGATTAACAAAAGAAAAAAAAAAAAAAAAAAAAAAGAAGAGGAAGAATGTTATGAAGACTAGAGAAGACTGGAGAATTTTTTTGCCCCAGTGACTGTTTAAGAAAACTGAACAGAAGAACCCTACAGGCACAACTCCTACCTGCACACATATGTAAATCCATCCCATATCTTGGTTACTGATGGCCAAGCCTTCACTTTAATAAGTCCTCTCACCTACTGAAAGTAGTATGCTTATAATATAAAAAGTATTATTTTATAATATATATTTATAATATAAATATATATATTATATAATATATTTATAATATAAAAAGTATTATATAAAAAGTAAAAAGTATTATACACACACTTTTCTAGTAATTATGTTTTACAGGCTAAAAAATCTTTAAAAATGGACAGAAATGTTTTCAAATTATGTTTGAAACATGGGAATCAATCCAGATTTTAGACATGTAAAATATAAATATACAGCAGAAGTTAGGTGTTCCAAAGCCAGAAGAAAAACCACGGTCCAAGCCCTAAACTATTATGTTTAATAACAGAAACTTTATGGCAATATAATCTATAATAGAATCTAACTAGAGCCCATGTCAGCAGATTAAAATATTTTAAATGCAAATTGAACTTACAATAAATCTGTCTGATAAAGAATTACAATTAAAACTGCAACCTTAGAAATAGTTGAAAATAATCTGCATGTACATTATTCATTTCCCAAGAACATTTCATTGACTAAAAGTAAAGGGCTTTTTTAATTAAATGTGTGTGTTTAAATACATTTTTTTGTGTGTGGACATATTGTCGTGGGTTAAAATGCCCAGAACTAGGACACATATAACATTCCCTTAATTGCAATAATGCTAGTAAAGAGTAGATGAAAATTAGTAATTAAACCAGTCTAATATTAGAAATATAATTATCAAATGCCTCCTTAGAAGTAATGCTATATATTATTTTGTTATAGTAATATTATCATTAAACAAGAATCACTAACTACTTAAAAGAGAAAGATTAGCTATAGTGCAAGGCTACAATATATTTTTTTAATTATTCTTATAGGGAAGAAAAAAAGTTACGTATAGTTCTTTAGGACAGAAACAGAACAAAGTTATTAAACTGGTTGTGTTATATCCTTCCCCTTCCTGCACCAGATCTTGCTTCTTGTAATATTCTAACTAATGCTCCAAGATTCAGACCTCTATGCAACTACACGCAGTGTCAGCTGGCAGTCATCTGAGCAAGGTGGATAATCCTGGTTCTCTTCTATTACAGCCTAAAATCTATTTTTTTTCTTTTTCTTTTCTCCAATCAGATGCTCTGTGTCATCTAAAGAAAACAATTTGATCACACAAGAATGGAAATCACTATGAAACATAAGGCACGGCAAATGAAACAGACAACTTCCTCTTTTATGAATATTTTATAACAGCTTGACTATCCAAGCAATGTCTTTCACAATTTTCTCAGCTTTTCATATTTCTCACTTTTCCTTTTTTCCCCCTTTATGTTTTCTCCTCTACCATGTCTTTATTGCTAAAACAAGACCACCCAAAACCAAACCAAAGAAAAACCAAACCAAACAAACACCGCCCCACCCAAAAAAAAAAAAAAAAAAAAAAAAAAAAACCCCCCANAAAAAAAAAAAAACACCACCAAATTCCCACCAAAACCCCAAGTCCAGAATCAAAATAGTATTTTTGTAAGAATTGCTCTTTAAGCTCAGTTCTACATTCTGCTTAATAGTACTGGGTGCTTGTTGGTGAGTTGTTTTTGTAAGGCAATATTTTATATGCCAGTTACAGATAACAGAACCCACACAATTCATCATTCTCTGAAATGAAGCCTCTGTCAGCCAAATATCAATTATTTAGATATTGACCAAATCAGGGCATTTTATCGAGATATCTGAAGCAAAAGCTTGCAGGAGTTATGAAACCAGTCACTAATGCTAGGAAAGACACACTGTGTCCTGCTGCTTTTGAACAGGTTGAAGACACTGATGAAAAGTTTAAGTCTATTGAATTCACAATAGGTTTTCTAATATTGACTATCTAATAACGTCACCATTCTACTTTTACCTGCTGTCTTTGAAAAGGTTTTTCACCCCGAGGGTGGTTGGGCACTGGAACAGGCTCCCCAGGGAAGTGGCCACAGCACCAATCCTGACAGAGCTCAAGAAATATGATCAGAGAAAAGGTGGGGACCCTTGGGGTGTCCTGCACAGGGCCAGGAGTTGGACTTGATGACCCTGATGGGTTCATTTTGATCCAGTATATTCTGTGATTCTATGATACACAGACTTTGCTTGCTTAATTTGATATCATTTAAAGTAATCTCCAGTAATACAGTCTTCCAAAAGAATGAACAAGTTTCTTCCCCTCCCTGCCATCATAACTGAAGAAATGCTAAGACATAAGAATATAAATTTAATGTTATATTCTAAATTCTTTTCATTTGCTCTTTGTCACTGCCAAAATATACTGAGATGACATTTATCTAGAAGGCAGATATAAGTGTAGGTTGAGTACAATGCGTTTCAGAAGTAAACCTGAAATTCATCATAGAATAATACATTTTAAAAGTATATTTAAAAATTCTAACACAAATTGCTGAAAAAAATCATTATTTATATAATCTTTAAGTACAGACATAATTTTAAATTTTCAGTATTCTTCTAAATAATATTTTCAATTAGGTCTGTTTATCTTGTGTATTATTACTAATGAATCAGCTGATAGTAAAATTAGGTCTAAGTTCACCAAACCTTTACCATCTTAAGAGTCTTTTTCATTTTTTCTTATATAACCATCTCTAAGCATGAAGTTGTTGCTGGCACTAATTCCCTAGTATGTCACAGATGATATCAGTTTTCCAGAATAAAAGACCTTGAAAAAACCAACATCTAAATCTATAAATCTATAATATTTATATTATATTCTTATATACATATTATTTATCCAATCGCCAGTATTCAGAAACTTACCCTGCACCAGTTGTAACAAAAGGCAATTATTACTGAAATTTAAAGCCTTCTTGCATTATGGGGTTTTGGTTTTAATTTTTTTATTTGTTTGATTGTTGCTTTTCCTGTTTTTTTTTTCCTTTTACTTTCTTAATTAAATCTTTATCAAAGAAAACACTCCTTACATGTAGAATAAAAGGATTGTATCTTCTAAGCACCTCAGGGCACTTCGGTGGTGCTACACACTCAGGACCTCTATTACAGAAGCTATGCTATCACAGAGGGTCCACATAAACAAATAGCTGAATAAATCTGTGTCTTTGTACCTGTTCTTCTGAAAAAAAGCTGGAGTAAAGCTCTGACTTGGCAGGAGGCTTGCCATGAAGCTTAATATAACTCACAGTTTCAGACATTGTCATAGTCTTAATAATTTCAAATATTGAAAAAATATGGAATAGTTTTTTAAATAAGCGTTGTAGAGTGCATGGACCCCTATTTCATAAATCTAAAAGTGAAACAAGAACCATTTCTTTAATTTGATAGCTAGCTTTGAAATACAAATTTTTGAGTCCCATTTTTGTGAGAAACAGGTTTTTAAGGACAAACATGAACAGAACTTATATAAATGAGCCATAAAGTGATCAATATCCATTCTTAGCTAATACATCAGAACTGGTGTACCTCCTACAGAATTCAGTGTAAAGATCTGATGGATTCTTTTTATAGAATTTTAGGAACACAGCTGTCTTTTGTGATTACTGCACATGCATGTTTGGCAAAAAAAAAAAAGGTGTTGCAGTTTGAATTTGAATTCTTGCTGTGCAAATGTCTCTAAAACCTATCTGACAGATTTCCACTGCTCAGGGTATAGGCCAAGGCACTATTTTTTTTTTCCCCTGTGGCTTTTATTATTTAAACTAAATATATAAACCCAGATGGCAGGATTCATGGCACCCCCACCTTTAACTGCCCAACTAGATTGACCCACAAAGAGTAAAAGTGAGCTCAGGGAGCTACCAGTCACAATGAAGAGTCATGAAAAGGAGATGGTCATAGCAAATTTCTGTAGATGCTGATAGTAGACTAACTTNTTTTTTTCCCCTGTGGCTTTTATTATTTAAACTAAATATATAAACCCAGATGGCAGGATTCATGGCACCCCCACCTTTAACTGCCCAACTAGATTGACCCACAAAGAGTAAAAGTGAGCTCAGGGAGCTACCAGTCACAATGAAGAGTCATGAAAAGGAGATGGTCATAGCAAATTTCTGTAGATGCTGATAGTAGACTAACTTTTTTTACATTATAAAATCTTATATATATATAAGATATTATCTTATATATATCTTATACAAATATACTTATTTATAAAGAAGTGAACAGAATTCTGTCTATGTTTGGTAATTTATTCTAATATCAATTCATTGATATGGATAAAAAAGAGCTTGGTGACACAGAAAAACTTATTAACTATCCTCCTTTTGATGTTCAAAATTCTCAATGGGGCACTACTCATCCCCCTGTGAATACAGACGTAGGGCCTATCATTCATTTTAACTACTCAGAGCAGTTAGACTGTGAAAGCCAGATCCAAAAATCCTACCACAGCTGTAAAGCAGAGATGTAAATAAAAGATGACTGTACATCCTGTACAAAGTAAT
>VZTR01012320.1:75840-86329 GCA_013400775.1 Chaetops frenatus | reverse complement strand
GTTTCTTTTTTCTTCTTACTGGTTCAAGTGTCTGAAGAGCTTGCACACAGGTGCAACTCAAGAGGTCAAGATAAATTATCTTCTCCCTCTCCAGTAATTGAGCAGCAGAATGAAGCCTTGCACAAAGAACTACTTCTCTTCCTTATGCTAGAATTAAAAATGAGAAATTAGTTGTTCTTCACAGCAGAAGAACCTTCTGCTTTAGACTTAGAATCACAGAATCCTCATAAAATACCCTTAGTTGGAAGGGACTCACAAGGCTCACTGCATGCATGCCCTGCACAACCCCAAGAATCACATCATGTGCCTGAGGGCATTGTCTGAACTCTGCCAGTCTTGATGCTACAACCACTTCCCTGAGGAGACTGTTCCAATGCCCTGTCATTCTCTGCTTGAGGAAGCTTTCCTTACTATGCAACCTAAACCTCCCTTGACATGGTTTCAAGCTGTTCCCTTGGGTCCTGTCACTGGTCAGAGAGACGAGACCAGGGCCANGAACTCCGGTAACTTCAGGAAAGTAATATTGAGCACAGGGTAGGGATGTGGAAGGCAGGTCCCTGTTGAAGGCACCTTGTAGGAAAGCAGATGCCAGGAGAACTCCTATCACAAGTTTTTCAGGAGCTTATAGTCTGCAGCTAGGGTTTTCTAATGTCCTGCCTCCCATACCTAAGACAGTAAATCCTACCCTTCCCATCAGTGGGAAGGCCACTTCCATTGCTCCAGTCTGTGAAGGCATTATCTTCCCCTCACCATATGGGTGCAGGATTCAAGTGTTTCATAACCTGACACGATGTAAGTCTCCTGAGTCAACAAGAGATGGAGGCAGGCAACACTGAGCTCTGTGTGTGCTGACTACCCAGCTGGCCAAGCTATCAAAACCCACACCTCTGCCCACAGCCCAAGTGCTTGGTCTGTTCATACAGAACACGTCAATTTTGACCTAACCTCTCAGAAACAAAACTAGGATGGATTTCAGCTGTGAAAATAGGTCAGAGTAGTAGAAACACGAATTCAACCTCCCTGATAACACACTACAAAGCCTCTATCTCTCACTGAGCAGGCTATTCATTTTTGAGGGCAAAGTAAATGCATCTTTCAGCCATTCCAGTACCCCTAGTATTATAGGAAGCACATTAAAGCAGAAACAACTACCAGCATAGAATGCTGTGGTCTGAAAAGTCCTCAGACCCAACANAATGCCCTGTCATTCTCTGCTTGAGGAAGCTTTCCTTACTATGCAACCTAAACCTCCCTTGACATGGTTTCAAGCTGTTCCCTTGGGTCCTGTCACTGGTCAGAGAGACGAGACCAGGGCCAGACCCTCCACTTCCCTTCTTGAGGAAGACCTCTATGAGGTCTCCTCTCCTGCAACCTGGNATTATCTTCCCCTCACCATATGGGTGCAGGATTCAAGTGTTTCATAACCTGACACGATGTAAGTCTCCTGAGTCAACAAGAGATGGAGGCAGGCAACACTGAGCTCTGTGTGTGCTGACTACCCAGCTGGCCAAGCTATCAAAACCCACACCTCTGCCCACAGCCCAAGTGCTTGGTCTGTTCATACAGAACACGTCAATTTTGACCTAACCTCTCAGAAACAAAACTAGGATGGATTTCAGCTGTGAAAATAGGTCAGAGTAGTAGAAACACGAATTCAACCTCCCTGATAACACACTACAAAGCCTCTATCTCTCACTGAGCAGGCTATTCATTTTTGAGGGCAAAGTAAATGCATCTTTCAGCCATTCCAGTACCCCTAGTATTATAGGAAGCACATTAAAGCAGAAACAACTACCAGCATAGAATGCTGTGGTCTGAAAAGTCCTCAGACCCAACAAGAGCCAGCCTGATGCTTTCATTTTACTTATCTTCCAGGTAACTGTTGCACAGGAGCTCGTTTTGTTAGGTTACACACAACCATTACTTGATCTGCCAGCAGCAAGCCAGTGAGACTAACGAATGCTGATTCTCTCAGACCAAGAAAAACCTGACACCACTGACCACACTACACACAATCTCAAGAGTCAAGTAATTTGTTTAACATGGGATCTGTGGTGCTGTTATCAGAGCTCTTTGCTGTACTGTTTTAGACAAGAAGTCTTCCTGTTTAGCAAGAAGACAAGACTTTTTGCAACATCAGGACTTATGCTTTAATTCTCAACTACCTTTTCACAGGACTGGGCCTCCACAACAGCTTGAAACACTGAAGTGTAAATGTGCATGCCAGATCCACAAATGATAAGAAAATACTTCAGCTGGATTTAAAAGACTAGAACTAGAAAGATGCAGATGTCACTGTGAACACACAGTGTGTGAAAGTGACAGCAGACCAATATTTAGTCTGAATGCACAGGCTCAGAATCATGAGGTTACATGACTGTAGCATAAGAAAAATTACATATGATCATCTAACACAGAGAGAAGGACTTACTGTTCCAACATACTTAGACAAAATAGGAAAAGGGGATTTATGAACATTATGTTTTAGGAAGATGCAGTTTTCAATAAAGCAGCTTTGACATTAAAACATGAAATAGTGGCATTCAACCGAAAACAACTAAAGTCAAATTCCAACATTTATTGCAGGGCTTCTACAAACTGCCTCTATATGACCCTGTTCCACTGAATTTTGGTTGACTGAAAATATTCTTGTGGCACTGCTAGCTCAAATTATTATGACAAGAGTGACATCTGCCATTTCTTAGTACATCATCTGAGCTTAACTGTAGACCTTCAATTTGATGTTTACTGATGCTTTTAGCACATTCTTTGGACTTCTGGCACTAAGAGCTCGTAAAGAGAACTAGGAAACAAGCTAGGAACTGCTTAGGAGGATCTTCAAGCTCTGCATACAGCAAAATGGATTCACTTTCATTTACCCTCCTTTTCTACACAATAAGATTAAATCTCAACTTGCAATGTTTCTCAGCTGGTATTCTATTCATTTCAATGTAACAAAAATAACAAAAAAAATCACTTTTTCCAGAGAAATAAATTGATAAACCAATCAAGTATTTTCTGAGAAAAAGGAAAGAAGCTGGACAAGTCCATGACTATTGCAAATTATTAAAAATTAATAAATGAGCTTGTTATAATCAAGAAGGTAAGAAAAAGATTATTTATCCTTCCTCTCACCCTCCAACAAGGAGACACAAATTTGCAGGTGTTTAAAAAAAAGGAAAAGGCAGCAACTTTGTCAAATTCTCATCTAGGACACAGTTTTTCACAAGATCTTAAACATGCAGCACATATAGGGTAATGAATCAAAGTAAGAAAAGTAGTCTGAAATATTTTCAAGTACATTTTTATTTAGCAGTACAAGGAACAATTTGCTAATTGATAAAACAGGAAGCACAGATATTACATCTTTATTAGATTAGTTCTGCTCAATAACAATTAGATCATTATAATCTATTCTTAAAGAAACAAAAGAGATTAAAGTAGGAAATCTCTATATTCCATAAGACCTGGTAACTTGACTCTCCTAACAGTGGAGACTACATTTCAGTCAGCAACTGTCTCATTAACCCTTCTCCCCCTCCTGCATTATTATATGCTTACAATAATTACAGTAATATTATTTTCAGTTATCTTCCAGTGTCTTAGGAACCAGAAACAGAGGCCCTAACAGTAGCCTACAAGATACTTGTAGTCTGCAGCTTTTTAGCCAAAATGGTAGGTTTTCAGACCAAGGCAATGTCATAATGCCTCCTTCAGTCTCTTCTTGCAAAGCAGCTGCTACTTATTCAGTGATTCAGTCTTTCCAAGTCATGCTCTCAAAACTCTTGATCCTTATCACTGCTCTCCACATGATGCTTTTGTTCACATTTTTCTCAAGCAAACTCCCAAGTTCAATGAATCTCAGACCTTGCTAATGTAGCACTTGGAATATATCAAAATAGCTTTTTCTTGCAACATAGATACATCATCAATCCAAGCTCCTTTTGTGATCTCCCTAACACAGGACACTCTGCTATCCAGTCAAATGCATAGCACGTAGGCAGAAATAACACAATGCATCATTTCAGGAATAAAAGCAATTGAAGAGAAACAAACTTAAAACAGGGCACTTCTCCAAATGGCTAGGAGACAAAGTCAGCTCTGTGCATGACCTGCCTGGTATGTGCATCACATGGGCTTTCTTCTAAAATAAGATTTCATATTCAAAGTAAACAGAAATGCTTTATCAAATTTCCAGATTATGTCACAGTATGTGTTAACCAACAGGAAGCTTCCTTTCCTGTTACATTTGCAATATACATGTATGTAGTTTAATATATCAGAATAGTTTAATATATACCCAACTCCAATCTCCACCTTCTGTACAATCTCTCTGCAGATCAAATACACCTTTTAATGGAAACCTGCAAAAATCTTGTCTGCACTATTGATGCAGTAAGTTTTTCCAATAAGAAGTCCACCTCTTTCAGATATTTGAGCCCATTTAGTTGCACACCTTCAAGCCTACAATAAATACCACATCAGCAGTTTGACCATCACGCAGCAATATCAAGTAATATCCTTACTTATCTTCAAGAATTTACACTTTGTCTTATCACACTTAAGCTCATGACACCTACCCTTTCTAAGAGTTCAGTCAGTCAGCTTATCCTGCTGACTTGTACACTACAACTGCTCTCCTCACATGTAAAGGGATCGGATGTGGATGTGGAGTCATTCCCAGTGCCTCAGCAAACATTTTACTGGACAAGTTTATTCAGTTAGGTTTGAGGATAAACTGGGGGGACCAGTCAACATACATGATGGCAGGGCTCCTGTTCAGTAGGACCTGGACAGGCTGGGGAGCAAACTGAAAGGAACCTTATGGAATTAAGCAGGACAAAAATATTCTGCACAGGAAGGAAGAGCCCTTGGTGTTGTACAAGTTGGCACTGCTCAGCCAAGGAGCAGCTCTGGTGAAAAAAACCCCAAGGGTCTTGGTAGGCAGAAGCCAAAACTGGAGCCAGAAGCATGACCTGGAAACAAGGGGGGCCAACAGCATCCTCAGCTGTATTACCAGGAACAGAGATCAGCAGACTCAGGACACATCTGTTATCCTCAGCACTCTGACCGATTTTGGAATATTGGCCCTACTGTCCCTCCCCCTGCCCTCATTCAATATAAGGAAGGCACAGATAAACAAAACTATTTTGCTGAAGGGAACCAAGGTAGTCAGGGGCTGTGAGAAGAGGCCAAGAGAACAGACCCTCTCCAGCCTGAAGCAGAGGTGGTTTTGAAAGACTGTAACAGCAGCCGTCCAGTACTTTCTAGATAGTTTTCCCACAGGTGTGGAGATGACAAAGCCAGGCTCTTGGGTCACATGTAGTGGGAGAACAAAAGGTAACACAAAGGAGAAACAAAAGAGCTTCTGAGTAGGTAGAAGGCAAAACCCCATAATTGACCAGTGCAGCTGTGCAGTTTCCACTTCTAGACATTCCCAAAGCTGCATAAGGCACTGTGAAACTTAGCCTAAAGTCATCATCTTCCCTACTTTAAGCAGGGCTAAACAATCTTACTTGCAAATTTGAATTATCTGTAACTATGGTTCCTCCCACATTTTTCTGGCAGGCAATACAGATACATAAGGCCACCACCAAACCAAGCCAGAGGGAGATCTACACATGTAACACAGCAAGGTGAATTGCTTACTGATGAACAGAAAATTATTATTCATACATGTAGTGACCTGAAATGCTGCCATGAGTATGCAGGTTCTCAATAAAATATCACCTTCAAAACTGTTTGAATGTTAGAAATCGGAAGTAACCAGAAAAATTGAGATAAAAAACAACATGACAAAATAAAACAAAAATGCAATACAGTCAAAGAATACCAAACAGAATACCAGAAAAAAATGTGTTTCAGTCATCTGCTAGATTAGTTTATAAACTAAACTTTAGTTAAACGTTTGATACATCAGAATCCTGCTGAACAATAAAAACTGGATTAAGAATTGTGAAATATGTAAAAAATTCAGTAAAGAGGAGAGAGAAATAGAAATTAGGAGAATGGAGGGGTATATTAACGAGATCCCAATGGAGCAGCTCTTAACACAGTTCAATTGCACATCAGTAAACTCAAAAAGACAATCAACAGAAAAGACTGGGTAAAAGGACACAATGAATTCTGCAGCCTCAAAGCTTGGAGAGCAAAAAGCAAGGAAAGATGTGATAGTACAAAGCAGAACCTGAAGATCTTTTAACATCACATGCACCAAGGGAATACTCAAGAAATCCTGTGCACTAGTAGCACAGAAGTCTGAAGAACTTGTGCATACATTAAGATATCACAAGATGACTGAGTCACCAGCCTGATACATTCCAAGATCACATTTGCTTCTTATGCCTGTACCAGCTGAATTATTTTCAGACATGAAAGCGAAGCATTAGCGTCTTTGTAAAGGGTGTTGGTACATTTCATATGTGCTTCATCCGGAACAGTGTGTACAAAAAACTCAGAGTGAGTCTCCCCAGTTTCAATCCTTTCCTACGTTATCATACACCTGTTAATTTCTTAAAAATGAGGTACTGAATATAGATGAAAGGAGAAAATTACCTGCCTTATTCTTATATTTGCTTTATTCTAAGACAGATGTTTAGAAAGAAAGACACTAACTTTTACAGCAGGACTTGAGAAATGTATTTTAAGTTGGCACTGCACATTTATCTTTCTAACATACTGCTGCTGCTACCTGGACCATAGCAGAGAGGACTGACAAGCCACACAGTTTACTGGGTATACTGTGTATCATAACCTTACCAATCAAGACTCCAAAGCTGGTATGAAAGAAATGTAAATAAGCCCACAGGCCACATGGTTCAGAACTGAACAATCAAGTTGAACCTGAGGAAGAAAAACAACAACAAAAGTTTCAATAGAAGGCAGCTAGAAGAACCTCCCTGACAGACTGGTCAAGAGGACTCTCTGAATCACTGATTTTTACTTAACTTATGTACTTCATGAGAGACACACTGCAGTCAGCACTACCTGTGCAGTCTGTTTTCTCCCTCCATGAAGTGACCACAGAGAGAAGTGAGGCGTAAATGTCTAGGAGGAAAGAAGCATAAGACTCAAGGTATGAAAGTATATCCTCACAGAATCAAAGTGCTACCCAGAAGAGAAGCCTGTTGAATACATTTATTCCAGCCTCCAGTTTGAAGTAGAATTACTGTCAACATCAAATCAGGTCAGCTTAAAGCTGTCCCAGTGATGGACCACTCTGTGTGAAGTTTTTTTTCTGTTGTCCAATTTGAACCTCCTAAGCTAAAACTCATGGCTGCTGCTCCTCCTTGATCTCTTAGCACTGAGAAGAGCAGCTCCCTCTAGGTAGAGGTAGCTCATAATTAGATTGCCTCGAAGTTGCCTTGGTCTCCCTCTGCATCACTAAAGCCCAGTTCCCTCAACCCCTCCTCATAGGTCATATGCCCTGCACCCCTAAACACACTGGCTGGACCCTTTATAGTTCCTCAGCAGCTCTCTTTAACAGTGGTACACAAACCAAAGAGCACATTCAATGCATAGCCTCAGCAGTGTCACAGAAAAGAAGCAAAACCATGTCCCTCACTGCAAAGTCATACTCTCCTTTCACAGCAAAGCAAACAGCAGACTGAACTATGGGATGTGCTGTTGGCTCATTTAAGTAAAAGGCTTGTACAGATGAGATTCAAATTAAAATGAATGTTCAAGTTAATTCTACAGAAAAGATAATTCTTAATCACACATTCCCTAAAGCCTTGAATTGCATCTTAAAGCAACTAAAAACCCATGTAATTTCAGCATGCCAACACCTAGAGTACATAACAATAACCAAGAAAATGACACTCTGTTCTAGCTAATGTTTCTAGGTAAATCCAGGCTTGAATACATACATGTTAGCTCTTCCTATAAACTATAAATAGACTATATTTAGAAGTTATATTTCAAAGCTTACAGGCCTTCCTCAAAAAAGAGTAACTTTACACTCTGACACTGAGAGTGCCTTTACTAAAGCCACATACTTTCTCTTGAATTTCTGATTATATTTGCATTTTTATACTCCATCACTATCATTAAAAAAACAAAAAAATCTTTATGAAGTTTTTTCACTGACTAGGCTGCTGACACAAACAGTGTAAACCAGATAAACAGGTTTACAGCCTCCTATGGGTCTACTCAGACTTCCAGTGTGTCCTTTCTCCCTACTAAGAAACACTAAAGACTGTTCTGCATGTATCTAAAGAAGTGATTTAATGCACAGCATTTGAACAAACTTGCCTCCTTGAACTTGGAAACCTGACAGAGAAGCTGTTCAACTGTTCAAAAACAAAAGCATGAAAACAGTAAAGGTAAAATTATTAATATTACATTAATTAAATTGAGATAGTTCATTGTAGAAGCTAAAATAGGTTGGCTTTTGCTTCAGAGAAGCTGAAACATGGTTTTAAGGCATTTATGAAGAACTGTCCTCATTACAAGTAATGCACAATCACAACTTGAACCATGCAAAAAAAATTGCAAAAATAAAACAAAACAAACTACTGAAACCCCTAAGTGGGGAAGAAAAACTAGAGTAATAGGTAGGAGTGGATCCAGAACACTGCAGAGGCTAAACACTTGGAGAATTTAGAATCTGCCATTAAGTCTTAAGATAATGCCAGGGGACTCATCTCTAATTAAAACAGAGGTTTGATTTCAAATGAAGCATTGTAATCACTGTTACAGCCTCCAAAGCACCCATTACCAGGGCACAGGTGGTTTGTGGAAGCCAGCAAAATGCTTGTCAGAAGAATTCTACAGTCACAAGAATTTGTTTCTGCCCACAACTGATAGAAATGCTGTGAAGGGAAGGCAGCATGGGAGGGCCAAGGTCTGCTTGCCTTGCACAGTATGCTTCACCTAGGTGAGGAAAAAGGCACATTAAAGTCCACATACACAGAAATGCACCCTACATTCTAGAACTTGTCATTAACACAAATTTTAAGCATTACATTATGAAAGCATCTGAGAAAACACATTTTCTGCTTAAAGCTAGAGGAAAAAAAACCCCAGAACATCACAATGTAGTCTAAGCTAATCCTTTCTCCCAGAAGAAGAGGGGGGAAAAATAGAGCCTTTCCCTCCAAGAAATCCCATGTATCACAGGAGACACTTTATACTAACAGCAGAACACAAGGCCTCATAAGAGATTACAGAAGATGCTAAAGCATTTTACTGCCATTTTGGTTCTATAAAAGAGAGTAGGTAATGTTAGTCAAAAAGTCTTTAACTTTTTTAAGTTTGCAGAGGCCTTATTCAAGGTACTTCATTTCACTGCTGAAAAGCAAGTTACTGTCTCTTTCTCTCCCTGTGTATGTTGCCGGGACAGATGTGAAATAAATGAAGAGTGGCACTGTAAATACAGCCCGTTACCAATTATCCCTTCCAAGCAAGAAGTGTGACCCAATGCACACCAAGAAACACCATCTACATCTGACTGCCTGCATGGGCATTCTTATTGCTCTACTACACTGAGTAGCTGACCTAGTTTCCCTTCATGGAAAACAACTATTTCACTCTTCCAAAATAACCTACAGTAAAAAAAAAAAAAAACTTCATGTGTTTTAGTATTTCATTTCAGTAGAGACCTGACTTCAACCTCACCTAGAGACTATAACAAACATTCATTCATTCACTTCACATAGAGCTTCTCGAAACACAGAAAAAAGGGAAAACATTTACTATTCATTGCATACTGTTCTTTACTTATTACAAAGCACTTTCACAAACTTAACTTCATGTCTTCTCCTTTCCAAGCAATGATTAGATCATGCTGCTCTTACCAGTTACATCATGACTTGTTTCTAACTCCCAATCAATAGCATTACCTCTCTCAAGTTCTCATTGTGTGCTCCTCTTCTGCATAAACAAGTGTGTGTGCATTCACTGACCCTCCCTCCAGGTTTCATGGTATTTCTTGCCAACATAAGAGCTCGCACCAGATAAGTAACTTAGAATATCTATACCTACAGCTTAACAACATTATCAAGAAAAGGGATGACAACAGCAGCCCTGTTACTCCCAGGCACAGGACAAGGAGTCACCTGCTACTGTCTCACGACTGACCTGTTTGGCCACTGAGAGGCAGAGGCACTACTGCTGCCCTCAGCATCACCCAGCCTACTTCCCAGTAATACTGCCTGTTCCTCAGGAGCACCTGAGGAGCAGGAACATCCTCGTACATGAAGCACATCTCAGACCGAGGAGCTTGTGCTCCAAGTGCTTTCCTCCACCCTAGTCTGCAAAACCACCAGGAGAGGGAAGTTAGTAAAGGAAGCGTAGGAGTTGTGTCACGGAAATCAGGAAGACGTTCAGTCAGTTTTCTGCTCTTAGACGCAGCCCCGGTGCCACCGCTCCGTGGCGCGGCCCCGGCAGTGCCCGGCCCCGGCCCATGTGTCGGCCCTTCCCCACCCGCCCTGCGCCCCCTTCCCCCGTCGCCTCCTCCCTCTCCCCCTCCCTCGACTGCGGCTCGGAG
>VZTR01012320.1:0-75732 GCA_013400775.1 Chaetops frenatus | reverse complement strand
CTCGCCCTGCCGCTCTCGCTTCCCCCCGAAGCTCGCGCACTCCAAGAAGCCTCGGAAGGGGCCAGGAGCCGAGCCCGCTGCCCAGGGAGGCCCAGGCCGCCCGTTGCCCGCCGTTACCCCCCACGGCCACCGCCGCAGCCTCGGCCCCTTCCCCAGCGGTACCTGGCGTCGGCTTGGCGGGGCCCGGCTCCCCGCGGCTCCGGCCATCCTGGCAGCGGCCGTGGCNGGGGCCGAGCGGGAGCGCGCCGGGGGCGGCCGAACGCTCCGTCACCGGGACACCCGGGACACCCGGGACACCCGGGACACGGCTTCCTGCTGGCCTCGGCAGGCTCACGGACACCTGTACATCTTTCTGGACCCACCCACAGTTCGGGCAGTCGGTTATGTTCCGTGGAAGCTCAGTGCTTTACAACCATGTGCTGCCGCGCTTTCTATGAACTTTCAGCTTCCCTGTCTCGGCATTCCCAAGCGTGAAAATCAAGGCAAGCTCTTACTTTTAAATCTTCCCGCAGTCGCGGATACGAAAATGTTTTTGCGCTGTAAGTGTAAAACGGGACCAGCAGTGACAGTGTCTGCTTTTGCTGCTCTGTTCCTGACCCCTCCCTCTGTCAGGGTGTCCCTGCCGTGGGATGCCATCATCCTTGTCAGGGTGTCCCTGCCGTGGGATGCCATCATCCTCGCTTGTGCCTGCCAGCCCTGTCCCGGCGCCCTCCTTTGAGTGCTTGCCAACATCGATCCCCGACTCAACCTTTGAACCGACTCGGTCACTTTCCGTTTCCAGAAAAACTTAGTAGGTATACACTTTTTCTTTCTTCTTGAAAAAGACGTTTGATTTGTGGTATTCATTCGTACCTTTGCATTCTTCAGCCCCATAATTTCTGGAACTTTTTAAGTTTTGAAAAAATAAAACCAATCGAAACATGACCCGACAGTTTCACAGAAAAAGAAATACCTAAGGCATTGAATCTCATTATGAAGATCTGCCTTACAATGTGTTCTGCATGTATTGAGGCTGAAAGAACAGCCATATAATGATATTTATACCTGTGCCGTAGACCTTGAGAAGGCTGGACTGTAAGCTCACGTGTTTATATTCTAATATGAGTATGATACAATTATATGCTGCATCTAACTGCAAATGAAGGCATTGTTTAATAAGAAATGCTCATGTTGAGCCAAATCTATTGTGTACATGCAGAACAGTAGAACAAAGTGCTGAGCTATTTCAACTCCTATTCACTTGTAGCAGCTGCTCAATTAAATCAGAGTTTAACATCAGCATTCTAGAGTGCTGATTTCTGAGGGTTACTTGATTTAAACAGTACACGCAAATCAACCTTTCTACTACTCAAATAAGTTCTTGCTCAGGAGATAACGATGTTCAAGACTTTTTTCAAATAAAACCTTTTCACTGAAAGAGAACAAGAAATTTTGATGGAATTAGCTCCTCCTCCTTTTCCCCAAGATGTGCCAGTAGAAATGGCTGAGTAATCTGTCTGTTCCAAGACTAGTGAATAAATCTGGAATTGTAGAGTCACTGCATGGTCTAAATACCATTAGATGTTTAGAATATAAATGGTTCTGCCAACCAGATACGTCTTGCCCTAAGCAGTGTAATCAGTTTTCATTTTATGACAGTGTTTCTGCCATGAAAAAGTTATGATTGGTCTTTTGCCCTGTTGATTCTATTTTAGACAAAATCTATTACATCTTTGCATGAGAAATGAGTTTACAAACATGATGATCAGCACATTTGAAACTTCCAGTTGCTCACCAGTATTCCAGCCACATACACACCTCTGCTATTGTACTGATTGCATGTATTTCTTCTGTGGTTTGAAATAGTCCTGTTTTAGGGTTTGGTGGTGGTGGTGGGTTTTTCAGTTTGGTTTTTTTTTTTGTTGTTGTTCTTATATTTTGGTCTTCGGGTTTTTTTCAGGTTCATATTTATAGACCCATAAAATTATTTAGGTTAGAAAAGACCCTTTAGATCATCAAGTCCAGCAGTTAACCCATCACTGCCAAGTCCACCACTAAATCAAGTGCTACATCCTCCAGGGGTGGTAACTCTACCACTTCTATGGGTAGCCTGTTCCAAGGCTTGACAACCCTTTTGATGAAGAAATTCTTCCTAACATCCAATCTAAACTTCCTGTGGCACAGCTTGAGACAGTGTTTTTTCATTATGTTGCTGTAATAGAAGCTGCAAATTCAGATTCAGACAGCATTTTGATAAAGTATTCAGGTAAATATTTGATAACTATGAATTTATTTTAGCTGCTTTCACCAGCTTCCTTCACAAATAGTCTAACTGAACTATAAAAAGGCTACCTCTTACTGAAATGTGTTTTTCATAGTATTGAAAATCACTGTCTATACTCAAAAGCATCCATTTAGCAGTGTTTTTACTTAGCAGCAATAAATTACTCAGTTTAAGTGTTTTAACTATAAAATCAGGATTCAGGTATCGGTGCTCAGAAACATAATAGTACTCTTTAAGATACATGACACTCATAACCTACTGATAAAATTTCAAGATATTGCTGTAATACAATAATTAATATTACACTTTTATTGCATTGTGAATAATATAGTCAGAGCTATACTACTTGCCATCCAGATGGACCTTGAGAAGTGGGCCCATGCAAACCTCATGAAGTTCAACAGGTCAGTCATGAGGTCCTGTCCCTGGGCCAGGGTAATCCCAAGCACAAAAACAGGCTGAGCAGAGAGAAGCACTGGTGAGAAGGACTTGGGCGTAGTTGGTTGATGAGAAGTTCAACAATAACCTGGCAATGTGTGCTTGCAGCCCAGAAAGCCAACTGTATCCTGGGCTGCATCAAGAGAAGTGTGGCCAGCTGGTCGCGGGAGGGGATTCTCCCCCTCTACTCTGCTCTCCCACCTGGAGCAGCCCCCTGGAGCACTGCATGCAGCTCTGGGGCCCCCAACACAAGAAGGAGGGGGACCTGTATGAGCCAGTCCATAGGAGGGCCACAAAGATGATCTGAGGGCTGAAGCACCTCTTCTATAAAGACAGACTGAGAGGGTTGGGGTGCAGTCTGGTGAAGAGAAGGCTCCAGGAGACCTTAAAGCACTTTTACTACCTACAAGGGACCTACAAGTGTGTTGGAGAGGGAATTTTTACAAGGGGTAATGGCTTTCAACTGAAAGAGGTCATGTTTAGATATTAGGAAGAAATTCTTTACTGTGAGTGGTGAGGCACAGAAACAGGTTGCCGAGAGAAGTTGTGGATGCCCCATCCCTGGAATCGTTCCATGCCGGAGTGGACAGAGCTTTGAGCAATCTGGGGTTGTGGAAGGTGTTTCTGCCCATGACAGGGAGGAATTAGAGGGTCTTTAGGGATCCTTCCAAACCAAACCATTCTGTGATACTTCAGTAAGCCTCATCAACACAAATACCAGTAGTACGTGCTTTAAAATGCTGTTTTAACTTGGTTATGCTTTAGTTGCACCATACCTGTGGTAGCAAGATTTTTAACAAAGATCTCTGCTCTGAAAACTGACTAGACTTAATCCTGTGTCACTTTAAAAATCTAATGTACTGGTACTTAGGATTGTAGCCTATATTTCCATCTGAAAAGCTTTGCATCATTCCTTTTTAATTGGTAGGAACAACGTGAACACTGTGTTAATAAGCAATGTGTCCCTTTTGCTGTAAAGCTAAACCAAATATAAATGGGTTCTACAGTATTTATAATTTTTTACAATTATACTGATCTTGAACACCTTTACAGATCATTCTACCTTTCTGTCCTCAAAATGTCTAGAAACAGACAGAATTTTGCTAAGGATTGTAGCAACAGGACATGAAAAGAAGGACACCGTTTCCCCACAATCGAGAGAACAGCAGAAGCCCCCAGAAAAAAGGGACCTGTTTTTTCTGGATACACAATTTATAGGGTTTGCAAAGTGAGAGAGGAGTGGAAGATGAAATCCCACCTCTCAACTGGACTGGATAGGTGACCAGTCCATCAGTTTTCCTTCTCCAAGAAGGAATGTAAACAAAGCCAGTGTTTTTAGTACAATGTGTGAGAAAATCTGACTGGAGAATATAAACTTTCCAGAAGGCTTTCAAAAACAGGGCGACAAAGGATGACTCATAAATCTGTGTTAGAACTCTGAATGTGCAACAAGGACCTCTTCTGGATTTATTTTCTGGCATGTGGTATCAGTGCAGAAAAGAGTGTCTCTGTAACTCAGCCACTTAAAACTGTCCCTCCAAAAAAAGAAACTGGTCCTACCTGCTTTTAATTGCTTGTTTCTGTTCCCATGCTACGAGTGTAAGCACAAGGATTTGTTTGGCAGGTGAATGAACTGTGTTGTAAAGCTGATCAATTTAAAAGTACCTTTTAGTTTAGTAAAAACTAACTAAACTTTTTTTGGTAATTTGTTATTATTTTGTTTTGAGGTTACAATTATCCCCAGTTAGATCTCCAGATCTGTTTGAGTTGTGCATAAACACCTGCAGAAGCACAAGCTGCAAAACCACCAAAGACTTGAAGTGGCTGGGAGAGCAGAAAGGGAGGGAGGGGGGAAGTTTCATGCCAGCCTTTGTGTCTTCAGTGCCAGTAATATTAGCTCAAAATGAGAGGTCAAACTGAGGCACAAATAGAGATGCCTTCACATTGGCATTATACACAAACCCACATTCAGTAGCTACAGAAATGTCTGACAGAATATGTCTGCATTTATGATGTAATATTTAATAACATATTATGCTAATCTATTGCACAACCTGGTCTTGTAGCTTTAGGATCTCCAAGTCCTAAACCAGAGCAGGTAGAGAGCTGATTGAGCTGCATCCTAAAAGAGCTGATGGTATAGGGGAAAGAGAGCAGGGATCCATTTTAGTCAGATAGAAAAGGACACAATGGGGCAAGAATATTTCCAAGGTCTGAACATATAGTTATATATAAAAGTATTTCATAGGAGAATAAAAAGATTAAAACATAGCAAGTGGTAGTGATATCACTTCTTCAGGGACAGATTCGTTGCTTGTGAAAGTAAGCGTAAATTGTAGCAACTAATCCAGCAAAGTGCCAGCAGATGCTGTGCAACTTCCTTAGGGCTGGGCCAGTTCACATGCCTGGTGTGCAGGGT
This sequence comes from Chaetops frenatus, assembly GCA_013400775.1. NCBI lineage: Eukaryota > Metazoa > Chordata > Aves > Passeriformes > Picathartidae > Chaetops > Chaetops frenatus. The sequence goes on along the minus strand of VZTR01012320.1, from coordinate 70,612 downwards.
ATGGGCCTCTTGCAATATCTCTTGCCAAATTCACAGTGCTACCAAGCTGCAGGCAAAAGTGCACCAGGCACTGACACAAACCCCTCATTCTCTTGTGTGAGAAAGGAGGTTTGTGCATGCTTGCCGAGGTGATGGTCTTTGTGCCAGTCATTTGGCAGTTAGTCAGCGTTCCTGTGTTTATAAACAACCTCTAGGCAAGTATGTCATTCTGGCAGCTTGAACCAAATGCCCCATTTAAGCTTCCTTAGTCATTCTGGAGGCCCTGACTGTCATGTAACACTATGAGGATGCTGCATGCCTTTCTCAAGTATTCTAAACTACCACCCCTGGTCAAGACACTACCATTTATGTGGTTGCAAAACCCATAATTGGCAAAAATATTCATTTGAATTAGAACGTCTTGAAACCTCTTTCTTAATTTTTAATGAAACCTATTTTTAGTAATTTAAAATAATTCAAGATTTTTTTTTTCTTGTGAAAAAAAAACCCACAGAAAAACAGACTGCACTCTGTTTCCAATGCTGTTTCAGTAAAAATTAAACAGAATGCAGCATGCACGTGCAGTCCCTGAAGGAGGAACCAGAACTCAGGCATGCAGGACTCCCACATTCTCAGGCCTATTTCCCTAGGAAGAAACTAATTTGAATGATGAAGTATGGAAGCACGCAGTTCTAGAAGCAAAAACATTTGCACAGATCTATTTTTGTGATTAAGAATGTTCAGATTATTCCAAAGGGAAATTCAGTGTCACTATAAATTTGGGAGAAGTTGAAAAGAGATAACCAGTAGGTAACACTAAATAAATGGGTGTGTTTAAAACAGGTTCTTCACAGAGAACTGTGGGCTAGGTGTGGCTGTTCATAAGGTTTTGCAGTACCACATCCTCTTCTCAGATTAGGCACTCAACAAGAAAGAAAATCCCATCTGCATACTAGCTTCAGAAATGGCAAACCTGGAATTTCAGACTTCAGCAGGTAGGGCTATAATTCTGATTTTACTAACCAGCTCCCTGTAAGATTGAAATGACATGGGGCCTATTTTCTACTTTGAACACTGGTGCTGTTCTCCGTTCAGCAGAAAATGTCACACTGAAAGGACAAGACAGAAGAGACATGGGCAACAAGGGAATTTGGCAGCCCTTGCTTCTGGACTGGGATACTTCGAGTATAGGTTATTTTTTTATATACAATTACTCTTGAAATAACACTGAAAAAGACAGGAAGCCATAACAGCATCTCTTTTAGGAGAGTTGTTTTCTCAGTAGAAAACTGGATCAAATGCCTGCTGTGTTAGGATTTCAAATCTGGCTCAATAAATCTTTTATTTCTTAATAAGCCAAAAAAATAAAGGTATGACACCCAGATATGAGGTTTTGCCAGGCTGAGGAGAACATTTCGACCTTGGGCATCTTAGCTTACCCCTACAATATATTTAAGCATCAAAACATGCACTCCTCCTTAGGTTTAATTTCATAATAACTAAGTACTATAACATTCACTGTGGGATTTTGTCTTCTTACCAAGAAGCTGAATACATAAATATTATGGTTTTGTTTGTTTTTTGGTATCTAATCTAATCCAAGTGAGACTATTTATAATTAGGATAGCCCAAGTCCATTTCACCTTTGAGGACAAAGCAGTTTTTGCTTTTCTAGTCAAATTTCAGAAATCTTCATTCAATAATTTAAATTTAGGTAGTAAAGATAGAAACACCATGCAAATAAAAGGTACAATCAAATCTGGGACATTGCTGTAACATATATATGAAAAATGTTAATTGATTCATAAGTGTCCTATACTGGCATACATAGCATAGTTACAAGAATGCATACTAAGCATATGAAACCCAGCAGAAGTGAGTATAAATTGAGGGTATTTTACTCCACTTAACCTCAGCTTGCAAAATAATTTTATCAGGTTTCAAAAACATGCCACAGCTTTTTGACACTTTTGGAAGTACTCAGTTTCAGCTGCATATGATCTGAATTTTCAGAGATTCAGGTAAATCATGAGCTTTGTTGCCTGCAGTTACCCATCTTCTCTGCAAAATCATAGAATTGTAGTCACCATCTGACTTGTATTTATGCTTTTTTTTCATAAAACTGTGAGAGAATTAGCTTTACAAAAATGTATATTCTAAGACTAAATATGTATTTTTCTTATTTTCCCAAAGTATACTTATATTTGGATGTTGAAATGATCCATTCTACAATAAAATGTCAACATTTCTTAGTATATCAGTGATAGCAACATGGAAGTTTTCAAATATGGCCTTGAGAACAAATGCACATGGTATGGGGACTTCTCCCAGAACTTTAATTTCAGCTGCTCTTTATATAGACTACCTTATCAAATAAACATGAAATGACCGCCAGGTCTTCAGTTCATATTTATCTGGTCAGTAGTGGCTTACTATAAAGAGAACATTCTCTTCTTTCAGGGAGTTGTATGAAATTGACTTTGGACCCCAGGGGGTATGAATGCATGTACACAGAGGCACCCATGCAGTTTAAGGATGTTCAGTAGTTGTGGCCCTTGCTGAGCAGAGTCAGTTTTCAGCAGGCATGTCTTTTGTCTTCATGTCATCAATTCACTGACATTCTTTTTCTTTCATCATGCATTTTGCAACTGAATGTGGAAAACACTGACAGTATAATTGATGACTCCATAGTATTTACTAGCTAATCTCATCCTCCACAGAGGCATAAATTATGCAAATGATAAATAATTGCTTATGAAAGGTGTTCAGAAAATTGATTATTCATCAGATATTTGAATCATAAATGAACAGTATTGAATTATTTTTTTTTCCTTTTTGCAGTATAACTTTAACTATTTTTTTCTTAACACTCACTAAATTCTTCTCAAGTTGTTAATGCACTGTATTCCTGTAAGGAGGTTGCTCATTCTTGCTCAGAAACAATAGAGCCAGATTCCAATTCACTTTTTACATGGACTGACTGGTTCATAATCAAATAGAATGTCCCTCTGGTAGGATGCAGTTGTTCAAGTTCAGTCTGGTTCTATACCATTTCTGAGGAACAACAATCATAAAACAATTCAGATTTCAAACGAAAGCCTTGATTCAGAGCATTAACATGAAAAATGTTTTGTCATCTTGCCACCTCGTGACCAGCTATATTCCTCATGTTTATAGGAAAAGCTACATAATTTAGAAATCCACAGTCCTTCTTGGGGTTATAACATTAATAGTCTTCCAATTAATATCTTCAAAGTGATATAATGAACTGGTTCTGTCTGAAGAAATAATCAACTGCTTGTCACATACTCTCATTATGTTTGGTTGGCAACAAATCAGTTTCCAATTCAGAAAACAATATGGCTTTTAGTTATAGGTTATGTGTTTTCATTTTGACCTTTAGACCTGAAGATATCTAAGATACAAGATCCTTTCATTTCACCAGAAAAAAATTATTCTTCTTAGACACCTGGAAAACACAGGCTTAAGAACAGTGATGAGCAGACACATAATGTCAGTTCTATGTAGAAATGCCATCTAAAGTACAATGATATTTACCTGAAAAATAGGTCCAAAATATCATCAGAATTTATCTTAAACCAGAATAAGGCTAATGGCAACAGCTGATCCTTTTGATTGCAATTTTTTTATTCTAATAAGAATTACTGATTTTCTATTTTATTTGCTCCTGCTTAGGCAGTGCATTCTAGGATTAAGGATTAGTTAAAAAAAAGACTGAATTGTGTTCAAGTCTTTGCTACATGTTTTTTTGTGTTTGTTTTCCTTATGAAATATGCATATGAAATCATTTTGTACGTACCTTTTCCTGAGCCATCTAAATTTGTGCAGGACATTCCTGAAATTTTCTTTTGAATGAAAATCCAAAAGTATGTTGATCTTACTAGGAGGAAGTTCTGCTTTTTCTTTCTTGTTAAATCTTGCTTCTTAAGGAACATCTGGTGTCTCTCCCCTCCCCCACTGGCACCACATCACAAGTGTATGCCTGATTCATTTGCTCCCATAATATCATGTAGAAAACTTGTGGATGGTTATTCACTCTGTCCTTCTGGGGATAATTACTACAATTTATCCTCAAAAAACAAATCCATTGCTTCTAGCTAGCTAAATCATTTGAAGGCTGTCCATTACTGCATTATCTCTGAATTAAGAAACTTTATCCTGTATACAGTAATTTTTTCCCCTAAGATTTCCTATCTTAACTCTTGCGTCTCACCCACATTTTACTATCTTGTCTCTGATTACTGCCACAATTTCCCCTGAAAGGATTTGAAGTATGTTGTCTGTCTTGTGTTCAGCTGCATATAGCTGCAAGGCTGTGTGCACCACTGAGAACTTATGCACACACACAGCCTTACAGATCCTCTTATTTATTTCCTTCTATTTGTTTAGATGGGATCTTCTGTAGGCTTCATTTAAAATTACTAAAGGCATGTCTTGCTGTTTTCCTTGTATTTCATCTGAGGATGAAATATTGTGAATATATATTGTGTACAAAATCCCAAAAGAACAGTTCTTTTCGTAGGTAATTAATGGTTATCTGTCGAGGTTTTTTACACCAGTGCTTCTGGATCAAGACTCAGAATTTGTAAGTGATTTGATTGACAGTGGTTAAGGGTGAAGCACTAGTGACATATTTTTTATCAAGGAAGCAGGCTCTTGTATTTTTCAGAAGTCAAAAGCTTATTTCTTCCAACTATAGGTCCTAATATTAATGAATTATGCTATGTTGGAAATACATACGACATGCTAGTTTAGTCATGTACCTTCGTAAGGTCAGCAAACCTCAGTGAGAAGGGATAAATAACTATTGTCTAGCCTTGATCTACTTTTGTATTAAACACGAAGGAAAAAATCAGTTATTTGAATTGGAGCTTGCCTCTGGAGTTCCTGCTAATCTGGTGTTGAAGTCCTGCCTTGGGTATGGCTCATAGCTCAGTGTCATTGAAGAAGACTCCAAAGCTGCTCCAGCAGACACTGTGGAGCTGGCACAAATGGAGCTGCCCTGAAAACATGCAGCTGTCCAGCTGTCTGGTTGCACTGGCATTGCATGGCAGGAGAGATGACTCCTGTGGGGGTGCAACCTGGTGGCAAAGCTAAAGAGGGGGTAGAAAAAGTACCAGAGGCTCTGAGGAGGAGATGGACTGGTGGAGACAGTGTCTACCATCCCTGAGGCACATGCACCAGCCATCACACCTCTAGAAGGAAAGGATCCCCTCCTGCACTTTCCCTTCCCCTCTCAGGGAATCAGGGAATCAGGAAAAGAAGAGAAAATAGAACTCATGGATTGAGATAAGAATAGTTTAAAAACTGAAACAAAATAAAAGATAATAATAATAATGATAATGACACTACTACTGCTACTACTAAATACAATATAAAGGAGAAGGAGGGAGAAATGTGAAACCCAGGAAAGACAAATGATGCTCAACACAATTGCTTACTACCTGCTGGCTGATGCCCAGCCCATTCCCAAGCCCTGATCAGGTAGCTCCCCCCGTTCATACACCTGGCATGACATTCTATGGCAAGGAATATCCCTCTGACCAGTTTAGGTCAGCTGCCCTGGCTGTGCTCCCTTCTAGTTTTTCTGCACCTCCTCACTGGCAGAGCATGAGATAGTGAGAAGCCCTTGGCTCAGAGTAAGCACTGTTCAGCAACAACCAAAACATCAGTGTGTTACCAACATTATTCTCATACTGAATGCAAAACACAGCACTGTACCTGCTACCAAGAAGAAAATGAGCTCTGTCCTATCTGAAGCCATGACAGGACCACTAGAACAATTCTGAAAAAACCCAGAACCACAACATTTTAATACTTTAGATTTGCTTTATATCCCCAGTAACTTTCCGTTTGGTTTGGTTTGGTTTGGTTTGGTTTTTTTGCACAGAAAGCTTTGATGGACTCAGTGGTATTAAAGGACCTCTGGTGTTATTCAAGACTTCATGAAGAAATTAAATCATAACAGTAAAGTTAGAAGACATCTGGATAAGCAAAACAGCAAAGAATCCACAAATGTTTTAAGACTTGGTTGGCAAATCTATAATTTTTCTACAAGAGTCAATAATCACGTGGATAGGAATAATCTGTCGATAGCAGTGTACTTATATATTCAGGAAACTTTCTACAAAGTCCTGAAGCAAGGAAATGAAGTTGTTGTAGGACAAGATGGCTCATCATTAATATCCTTTAAAGCACAGTAAGCAGGAGGGAAGACTTCACAACAGAGGAAGAAAGAGTCTCAACAGCAGCAGCAACAGATTTGCATGCTTTTTAACTTACTGCATTAGTAGGCTAAGGAGAGAATAAGAAGGTGATGGAGTTTGCTGATAATACAAAACTATGTGGAAAAGTAAAGTCTGCTGAAAAAAAGTTTAAAATTGTTTCATAATACAAAACATAAACAAAGCAGCAAGAGAAATACACTGTTGATAAATGCAGGGTTTTCCTCTAAGTGCATAACTATGTTTATACATACACAAAATGATGAGCTTTACATGAGCTATCCAGTAGAGATATGTGAAAGTGTCAGTCAATGGACATAAAAAAGGAAAAATAAGTATGAATTATTAAAAAAAATATAGTTACACTATTCTTTAAATTCTTTAAATGAATATAGATTTCAGTCCTGGTCACACTGTCTCAAAAGATGCATGTATTCAGAAAATGTACTGAGAAAAGCAACAAAGGTGTTAAGCTGCTGCTTTCTAGGAAAGCAGAGAAAGTAATAGAACATAGGTAAGCAGAAAATAGATCAGAGAAAAACTATTCACATTTCTCATGATAAGAGAAGTAGGGGCACCTAATGAAATCACTATGAAGATTTTAAAAAAGGGAACATTTTGTTACACAACATTACTGAATCACAGAATTCATTATCACAGGATGTTGTATATGGCAAAACTATAAATGATTCAGAAAGTAATTAGAAAAATTCATACAAAGTCTATCAAGACCCAATAAGCAAAAGAATGCAAATACGAATTAGTTTCTGGAAATCCCTATGCCACAGACTGCCTAAAGCTCAGAGGACATATCAGCAAAGTGTCCTTTCATACTTGAAAGAATACTTCTGTATTCTTTCCCTAATTACAGCTGCTGCTGGCCACTGTGGAAATAGGACACTAAGCTGGACATGAGTAAAACATGACCTTCACCTCACCCTGCCCAGGCAGTCTGATGCAAGGATTTGCCATGATACCACCCTGTCCCCTGCTCTGGAACCAGGAGAAGTTCTTGGCAAGTGCTTTCCTTGGGTCGCTTGCAGTTTGCAGGGGGTGATCTCTGCAGATGGTGATCTCTGCAGAAGCTCAGAAGATCAGGTCTGGGCTCTCAGGGAGTTACAAAACACCTCAATCACTATAGATGTTGAAGCAGAGAGAGAGAAAAGCTATTATTTTGTTTTCATTTTTCTCTCTTTTTTAATGTCTTGAAGTGAATACAAGATGGTGTGGCTTTTCCACCTCAGTTGCCTTATCCAGAAAACTGGAAATATCACCAACTACCAGTGCTGATAACTTAGTTTAAAGAGAAGTCACGAACATAAAATGTTTCTGGAAAAGAATCCAAATAGAGTATCACAACATTCTCAGATGTCTAAGTCTTAAGGGCTCTGAAGCTGTGCTCTACAAAGGCAAACAAATATGAAAAAAAGAGAAAGCATTGAAGGACAACATAGAGATTTTGCCAAACATCCTGAGTATGTTATGTTATGTTATGTTATGTTATGTTATGTTATGTTATGTTATGTTATGTTATGTTATGTTATGTTATGTTATGTTATGTTATGTTATGTTATGTTATGTTATGTTATGTTATGTTATGTTATGTTATGTTATGTTATGTTATGTTAATGTTATGTTATGTTATATTATAGTGGCTGTAGACTGCCCTGAGAAGCCAACTGTGACCCTGAAAGGGCAGGGAATGTATCCTACAGCAGGTTTAGATTTAGCACACAAACATCCCTCTGTGCTGGTGCAGCTGCACTGCCAAGCTTGCTGGCAGGCAGGGAGAGGAGCCTGCTCTTGCCCTGACTCCACAGATGCTGCTTTGCACTCTGTAATATGAATAGTTGGCACAGGAGTTTCATAGCACTTTTCCTCAATGTGCAGACATAGGACGAGGGATTCTTTGGTTCTCAAAAATTTAAGCTAATCTTCAGTATTCAAGGCTTTTAGGAAAAGAGATAATATTTTAGGGTTTTTTTTTTCTTTGAAATCCAAAATAATACTTTACTGTCATGCAAAGTTATTGTCAGGAATGAAAAATCTGTTACAATTAAGAGATTAAATTAACTGAGAAAAGCTTGTAACCCACTAGGCATATTTCATTTTTTCAAAAAATCGACCTGGAAACAGTTTACCGTCAAGTATAATGGTCTGTTCACATATGACTTACCAAACAGAATGACACTTTACCAAAAGAAAGCAGTAGTATCCAAGATACATTTGCCAAAGTCTTACAATATGTCGGTCATTCCTCTAATAAGGTACAAAATTCCTATTTGAAAAAGATGCAAGATTGAGCTAAAATAATTTTAAAATATAATCACTGGGATGGTTTTCTTACTACTGATGCCCAGCACAAAGCACTGGGAGCTGTTACTTTGCTTTCTTTAGCAAAGCACAGACACTTTGAGTGTGAACACAGTTTTTTCCCCAAAAATTGTGTTCTGTGCTCAAAGGAAGAGGAACCTGAGGCCTGTGCCAAGGAGCTATGGTCACTTGTGATTTAAACTTTCAACACACAGGTGTTCTGACTGCTCGAGCACTTTGATAAATTGCCCAGGAACTATCACTTTCTACAGGTTTAAATCAACTACCATCTGTATCACCTGGTAGAAGTCTAACTTTTACCTTACCTCTCTTGAGGCTAGTACATTTCTTCCTTGTTACTGATAGGACAGTATGGGATAATGTGGGCAGTGCTGGCTGCTTTTTTAGACCATCTTTCTAAAAGTTCAGTAGTGCAATCAGTGTAACAGCATAGAATTAGCTCTTGCACATCCTACAGGAGACCACAGGAATCAGATATTGAATTATCAGTATTAGTAAAGTATTTTAAAAAATACCATGATTATTATGACTTTCAACACTTTTAGGAAAAGTGAAGTGAGGCAGAAAATTAGGATTTGTTTGGCATTGAGATTGTACTCAGGTCAATAAAATACATGGATATGAAACAAGCCAGTGGCCCAAAAAATTCACCATTTAAACAGATTTATACAAACTGAAGTAATCGCTTTTGGATGCTGAAATCTTTTTTGATAAAATGATTTTGCTTCAAAGATGAATACAGACATCAAAGGTGTGAATTAGTAGATGCATAATGTCCGCTCACCTACAAGTACTTTACATTCTTACTATTCTCCACGCTTCCCATGTCCTCTGCATCAAGAATGTTCCACATGATTATTCTGTTTTGTATATAATTCTTTATTTAACTGTTGGACTTTGCACTTATTTACAGGAATTTTGTCTCTGTTTTTATGAAACTCAACTGTCAGAAGCCTTAATAAATAAATATGCACCATTTGTTTTCATATGATGCTCATTTTCAAGTTACATGAAATGAGCAATTTTTAAATTAAGGTATTCCCCTCTAAAAATTCTTTCAGCCTCAGTACCATAAGGTTTCTAGACTTCTACTATGTGATTTGTATTCAGCATTCTCTGCATAAAGGCATCAAACTCAACACCATTTCTGGCATTAAATATTTTATTTTAAGCAATAGTTCCCCTAGAAGCAGATAAGTATTTTATTTAGCGATTCACAGAAAAACAGCAATCTTTCAAATGAGACATATAGTAAGTTTCAAACTGAATAGTAATGGCCTTTCTGTAATTTCTGTGAAGACTAATGTTTTGCCTTTACATTTTGAAGCTCTCAGGTAGAAACAAGATAAATTCTCATTTTATATGTTTTCTTATGCATGCAGTATTTACTTATGTGATCAAAAATGTTGAGGTTAATTAGACCTTTGAGACAGCACATTAAAGTTCACTATTTCTCAATAGTCTTAACATGTAATATTACTTTTAAGAAGCATGATGACAAGGGAGCATGAGCTAGCTACAGCATTCACTTTCCAAAGTTACTCACACTGGATGACACAAGGACTTGCTTGTACCATAAACATTCCCCACCCCTTCTACATGGACTGCATGCAAGCCTGCAAAACAAGATTTTAAGTGCTGCAGGGCCTCAGAGGAGTGGTTTGGCAGATTTTTACTGCATGAATAGCAAAGGGGAGTAAGCCTCTTGTGATGATATAAATAGGGATTTCAGAAGCTCTGTAATGGTCTGTGTTCATCACAACAAAGTGCTACCTGTGACACACTATGACCAAATGGTCTGGATGTAGAAGCTGTGTTTCCATTTTGTAAATTGGTCTGAATCAGGACAGTGGTGTCTCAGTCAACAAACCAGCATCACTGGATGGTTAGGCAAGGCAATATTCTGTCCTGGGAAACACAGTGTATCACACATTTGATATCCACAGCAGTGTTTCGACTGTTTAAATGCATTTCCATTTGGTTTTATATCAAGATATACTGATATACTTCTTCAAGTATCAGCATTATTACCCTGAAGAAAAAGAATTAGGAATAAATTGTGTGCAGCTTGCACAATCACACAAGTCTTTCAAAAGAGGTAATTAGACTTTTGAGGGCAGATTGCCATAGCATATTGCAGATAGGAAAAGCTTGCTAAATTTTGTGGTCTGCCATGCCTCTTGCATTTTACAAAGGCATCTTGCATCATTTGAGGGTAAAACTTTCTTAAAAATATTAAAAAGCAGAGAAGCTATGGTTTGTTTTATAGTCAAGCAATATTGTCCTTTCCTCCCCCAAAATTAATTTTTCCCTTTTCTTAACAAAAACTTCCATACAGTCAGTACCACTACATTCTGACACTCCCCTTTAAATGAACTGCTCTCCTAACACTTTTTCAGACTTGGTGTCCAACAGAATCTTGTGGAAGTTCTAAGCCAATGAAAGCATAACCACTCTGGCCTGTCAGCCCTGCTGTGACACAAAACACACTTCATCAAAAATATTTTATTGCCATCTACATATGCAATGCAGAGTTGTATTTCTTTAATAACAGGAACTTCAGACTGATCTCCAGTGTCTGGAAGTGCTTTGCTTGTAAGATCTTTGCCTTTTGTTTTCCTGAAGTCATGCTTCAAGGAGATAAAAGTATTAGTCTCAGGTTAAGTGCAAATAAATCCACAGGGATGATCTCCAAGCCATTTTCAGATGTCACTGCTCTTACTTTCTTTCATACTGAAAGATGTGCAATCTTACCCAAACCTACTTGAGATACTTCACATTTACTCCCTGTTACAGGTCCTAATGATGTTTTTAGGAGGGAAAAAAAGTGAATTTCAGTGAACAGTTATCAGTAAGTGTAATAGATTCACCTTCCATTAGTTAAAGCTGAAGGATCCTGCAAGCCACTTCATTACTTACAGCAGAATAGAAAGCAATTGATTCTGTTGTACTTCAGTAACATTCCTCAGATATCCTTTTTTTCTTTTTCCTCTTTCATGGTTTTACTTACATAAAACTCAGGAAATATTTTAACTAATGCTATTGTACATCCCTAAATTAAATTTTCAGTTGCTCAGTGAGCTGGTTCTGCAACAAAAGTATGGTGGACTCAGTAAAAAAAGGGCATTGCACAAGTTGAGACTGAGCTCTTGCAGATCTAGGGAGCAAATGCTTGGTTTCTCTAAAAACAGATCAAAATAGCATAGCAAGAAGACAGTAGAAAACTTTAAGTGACAAAATGTTTTCATGTATGATAGTAAACATTGGATTGCCTACTTGGAAATCTTATTCTTTGCATAACCACTAGAAAAGTATTTGAAAGAAATTATATGAACAATCCCCTCAAAAAATATTACCCTTCAAAATATGGCTGTCAATTAAAACAACATTGCTAGAAAACAGTAATAAACTGCCTGAGTCACCCAGTTTTTTCAAGCACATATTTTGCTAGCTGTTGTGAATGAAGTACATCTGTTTTGCGGTTACAGTGTTAGTGCTCCATATAGTTTAATTTATAGTTTTAAACAGTTGATGTTAAAGATAGACACAAGAATGCCTGGAGCTGCATTGAGGAGACACCAAATTGTGCATTAGCCTAATATCAAATAGCATCTTTTGAGGCTTCTTTTCTTAAACACTTGGTCTCACTTGATTCTTTTTGTTACCAAGGGCTGTGTACTGGATCCTTCAGGGTGGATAGTGGGGGGAAGAAGCTAAGAACTGTTCCACTTATAAGAAGTGAAATCCTGTGGCCTTTTATTTTACTGTTAAGAAGGTTTGACAAAGGGTGTGGACATTTAAGGCTGTATCTTCCATTACAACCCAAGGCTATTGTTCTGCAGGACAAAATTTAAAAGTGAAGAAAGCAGGTATTTACCACATGTGATAGGATTTCCTGAAGAAAGGGCAAAGTATCATTACATGATTTTCCAAAGAAAGGACACACTACCATGAGTCACATACCTTGAATGAATTCCTTATATGTACAGGAACAAATCTTGCATTACTGACCTCTAAGAAGGTACAATCTCTGGTGTTAGCTTTATAAATCATATCCTGTGGGAACTTCTCCACAAGGCAGTCTCATGCAGGAATATCACTTCATTACAGAAGTATTTGATGGTATAACAGCTTAACTCCAAGGCATATGAATCTAGAGAATGGGCATGGTCAAAAATGTAAAAGATGCTCTAGGACAATTTCTTCTGTCTACTTGGGTCATATTCTTAGCTCTGTTTTTGGGTCAAGAGCGGGGTGGGTTGAAGAGCACAGTGTGAGATGGAAAGCACTGAATGGGGCTCAACGAGATTTTACAGCAGAAAATCCTGTGGTGGTACTGCAAGTCCTGAAACTTTGCTTCTCTTATTCCACTCCAAGATCTTATTTCCAAATGTTAATAAACTAGCTGGTACCCTGGGCAGCAGAGGGTTAATCAAGAGAAAAATGAAAGGGAAACATACTCTACTTCTAAATTGTTTTCAGAGCTATCCCAGCATGCAGTAGGAGAATTAGTGAAAGCATTTGACCAAGATTTTTCATGCCAGGCACACCTTTCCTTACATCCTCACAGAATACAGAAATGTGTGTTTCCCTGAGGACATTCTGCCGAGTTTCGAGATGTAACAACTTGACAGTGGAAAAGTACAAGTCTAAAAATAGTACATTTTGTCAAACTTTGTTTAAAGGAATGTTCCAATAGAAAGCTGTTCAAAAATGCACCTTGCTATTAATTCCTATGCAAACCCCTTTATTAAAAGGGATTATTCTGCAAGCCAATAATACCAGTATGAGGCCCCATAAGTGACTGATTGTTTTGCTAAGTATTCAGGCCACAAAATGGCCTTTGGCTTCACAGTCACATTTGTCATAGTCTGGAGTGCAGGGGGTCTTACTATTTTGTTTCTTCCTTTTTGTTTACTCACTGGTTCCTCTTCTCTGGCATATAAGAAATTGTGTCCTTAAAAGGCTCAAAAAGTACAGTTAGCTACTTCATTTCCAGAGCATTTCTTTCCATGATGGATTCTAACCTATAGCTCACAAATTCCATTTATACAGAAGGAAGGAAACCTTGCAGTGAGCAGACAAAAAGAGGGAGACTATAACAAGTCTTTGAGACATGGAAATTCAGTATCTGAAAATCCATACAGCATTGAAATCACAGATATCAGAGGTAGAGTTTTAAGGGGAAAAAAGGTAGAGCTAGTAAAAACACCACTTTGTCTAGCAGCCTATGCTTCCATCATTAGAGTTCCCTTGTTATACAAAAAATTTCATGATTCACACATTTCATACTGTCAGGAGTAGTGGAGGCATGGGCACAGTTACTGGAAGAGAGGGGAAGAAGCATATTCACACAATTTTTATAGCTCTCCTTCAAGTTTCTTCTTGGTGCAAGTGAAGGACTCACAGGAGGCACTTCATCCTCTCCCTCACTTCTGTTTTTGATGGAATCCCTGATCAGGAGAAGGTGACCTCCAGGAAACAGCATGCAGGGGGTAACAAGCAGGTCAGGATTTCCTCATGAATAATATCACTTCTGTGGGAAGCCTAAGAAGTGTGGTTCTTCACACTTTACTGGAGCATCAATCCAACCTTTCACTCCCCTGTGACCACATGCACAGATTCTGCCTCATCAAAACACCTAGAAAATACTTTATATTCCCCTCTCTGTTTTCTGAATTACTTCTAAAGCTACCTATTCCTTGCAGTAGGTGTTTGCTCATATTGTATAGACATCCCTTCAGTCACTGCTGTGATACAGTACATGCCTACTGGAATGAGAATGAGAATGAGAGAATGACAAGAAAACAAAAACTATGAAGGCACAAGAAAAGATCTTAGCAGTGATGAGACAGCACATGGTGCATTTTGCAGTGCCCCAAGTTAAAAGATGAGATTTTAGATTTCAAAAATGTTTTGAAGCAGAAATTGTCTTCTGCACACTTTGATGACAGCAATTCTTTCTACTATTTTTCTTTGCAGCAGTGAAACTCTGCTGGAAGATCTTGTTACGATATGTAGGAAAAAATGTGGGGGGGGATACCGTCCTTCCACCTCCCACCAGGACTTGTTAACAGCAGGTGAACACCCAGCAGGATACAGAAACTAAGCTGGTTTTTTCAGCTCTTTTTCCCCTGCCTGCTCCCAACCCAAGAAATGCTTAGGTAGCCCCTGATCTGGCCTCTGACACAAGACTGTCATTTTCCTGCTGAGGAAGCACAAACATTTCAGCGTTCCTCATTCCTCTTTAGGAACTTCTGTGCTGGCACAGTGACAAACTCACTGACCTTTGTGGAGGGACTCACAGCCTCCATTGACATGGGTTATGAGAAACTGATACCACACGTGGCAACAACGATGGCACAACCAGAAAATAAATCCACAAATGCTCGTACAGAACTTAGTACATAATGTAACTGAGCAAAGCTGCAAGTCATTCCATGGCTCAGGCTCTCTTGGTGTTAACTGTGAAAACTCATTTATATTTAGTTAAGGCTCATCCTCAAGTTTTAGTCTATCTTTGACATCAAACCTAAACTGCCTTTTCCTTGGGGATCTCTTCAACTTACAGGCAGTACATCTACTGAGCATGGGACAGGATTGAAAGAGTTTGCCTGTATAAAAAAATGCTTTGATAAATTTCTCCAGTATCCAAAAACATATATGATCATTCCTATGAAAGAAGAACTGCAGATTTGCAAAGGATTCTGGGTGTTCTAGGTATTTTTCCACTGAGTAATTTCCCCATGTGGGAATCTTCCCTT
Source organism: Chaetops frenatus (assembly GCA_013400775.1). NCBI lineage: Eukaryota > Metazoa > Chordata > Aves > Passeriformes > Picathartidae > Chaetops > Chaetops frenatus. The sequence goes on along the minus strand of VZTR01012320.1, from coordinate 55,290 downwards.
GGAGCCATGCTGGAGATAGAACTTGCTCTAAACTCAAAATGAGGAAGCCCAGTATTTGGTACTTCCAAGGAGCTTATACACGCAGCTCCCCTTTTGTAACTGACCTTCTAGAGTTTGCATTTTTTTTTTTTTTTAATGAAAAAAATGTTCGTTTATTTATTGGATTAAAAGTTGTTCTCCTTAAAAAATGCTGACCACGTATTATAGTCATCAGAAGAGATGTTTTTTCATCCCCTCCTAAATGGATTGGTAAAGAGAAGAGCCTCCAGAATGCTAGGCCTGGGGAAAACAGTAGCCAATAGCCATGCTGAGGTGTGTTTAGAGAAGTCTTCTGTCACATCAAGTCCCAGCTGGGGCACAGATGCTGTCCTGATCCTGCTGAGAAGGGTGGGGATCATGAGCACAGCTACAAGCTTCTTTTAGCTAGTATCATGGAATCTAAGTAGTTTCTTAGAAATGCCTAGAACTCTAAGCTACTGCAGGGAGATTGTCAGTCCATGGCTTTAGGAAGGCCTGCATGAGTTGTCTGTCCCAAAATCATAGAATTACAGGATCATAGTATGGTTTAGGCTGAAATAAACCTTTAAGATCATCAGGTCCAACTGTTAAGATCATCAAGTTCCAGTACTGCCAAATCCATCACTAAACCATGTCCTCAAGTGCCACATCTACACATCTTTTAAATACCTCCAGAGACGGTGACTCCAACATTTCCCTGGACAGCCTGATCCAATGCTTGACAACCCTTTCAGTGAACAAATTTTTTCAAATACCCATTGTAAACCTCCTGCGGTGCAACTTGAGGCCACAGCCTCCTTTCAGATGGTTGTAGAGAGCAATAAGGTCTCCCCTGAGCCTTCTTTCCTCCAGGCTAAACAACCCCAGCTCCCTCAGCCACTCTGCTCCTCATAAGACTTGTGCCCCAAACCCTTTGCCTCCAGTTTGTATCCTCTCTGCTTGTGTTGTATTTCCAGCAGACATCTGGTAAGTTGAAGTCCCCCATGACAACAAGGGAAAGCAAATAGGAGACTGTTTATAGAATATTTTGTTTGGCTCTTTATCCTGGTTGGGAGGCCTGTAACAGGCTCCCACCATGGTAACAGCCTTGTTGGCCTTCCCCCTGATTCTGACCCAGAAACACTCAACCCTATCCTCACCATCATTAAGCTCTAGACAGCTGAAACACTCCTAACACCACTGCCTCCCCTTCCTTGCCTATCCCTTCTGAGGAATTTATAGCCACCATTGCAGTGTTCCAGTTCTGTGACTCATCCCACAACATTTCCATGATGGCATGAATGAGGGTAAAACATGGAGAGTGTTTGTATGTAAGACAGTATTGTACACACACCAAAAAACCCCCAACCCACCATACATTGTAAAACAGAAGTTATATATTTGTTTTCCAATTGGCTTTAAGATAGCAATTACTTACCCAACTGTATTCTAAAGACATAATTTTCTCATTTACTATGCTTCTGAAAGAGTGCTCTGTAATGTCCTTAGTACAGGGTGCAGATACATATTCCTGCCAAACTTACAGGCAAGAGCTGAAGATTATCTTTGACTCAACTTGGGTACACCAGTCTGAACCCTAAAAATTCTGGTTTCACTTTGTTCCTGTAGAAACTCTTGGTCTACCAGAGGCAGATCCTTCAGGAAGGGGAGGGTACTGAGAACTTCAGAGTCTTGCAAGTTGACAATTACCATCCTGCCTAAAGAAACTGCTATCACGAGCTATATGTGCTATGTTCTTCCAAAAGTTTTGTCAGTAAGTAAAGATTTAAACTCTCAGAATGACTTTTGACAAGAATAGTGGTTTCTCCCTGCTCTTCTCCAGTCCTTTTACCATATAGAAAGAGAGACTCTTCAATGCAGTTTGAATTTGGAGGTGGCGCTTTTGATGTTACTTCCCTTAAATTTTTGCACTGCACCTATATGCCTACAGAGGAGGCATAAGAGAATGAAGTTGCTTTCTCTATGATAATTTTTTTTCTTAACATTTTATTTATGTAATAGCAATACAGGATAAATAATATGAAGAACTATGCAAGGAAAGAACAAGTAAAAATAGGAGCTGTGGTCCCTCTCTATCAATTATGATCTTAAATAAAAGCAACAAGCAACCTTTTTGACAACTTTTCAACCCCTGAGTTTGAGTTAGTATTGAAGGAGAAGGCTGCATCCATTTTAAGTTGCTTCTCCTTTTTATTACAGGTGATCTAAATATATCTGAATTGTTTTCCTATAGAAAGTGATGCAGTGCAACAAAACCTATACTCAAGCAGTAAGAGCAGCCCTCTGTGCTCATGGTGACTTCAGAGTGCTCTGGATGCAAACTGTAAGTTTGGACTGAAAATTTTTTGTGGACACAATATTAATGTTAAAAGGAATTCCCAGCAGGACAAAGTCAGTTTAGGCAAAGCACATTTTAAATTCACAAGGGAACCAGACGTTGGAGCCATTTGACCCAAGCCAAAAGCTGACAGCAGTGGAGATACTGCATGAGAATCCCTCAGTTCTAAGGTGAACACTAGTTTACTATCAGAATCAACCCCAGATTTCCCTCATCAGACTTTTGCCAATATGCAGATTTTGTACATGGTCTTGGTCTGTGTACTGCAAATCTGCATTTCAGCTTCACAGATGGTATGTTTGGTCTTCTGGGTGGAAATATTACAACTTGTCTTGGAAATTTTAAATCTGGGCTTCCTTTCAAGAGAATCCCAAGTGTATGTTCCAGCATCTATTTCATTAACTAGCCAAGCCTACAATATTAAAACTCAATTCCAGTCTTCCTTCTGTGGGAGAATGTGGCACCGTTGACATTCTGATCAAATCCAAATGTCCTAGGGTTGTAAAATGCAAACCATAAGAATAGTGACTTGTAATAAATCTGTGTGGAGGTGAGGAATTCAAAGCCACAAATATAACTTTTCTAATTATGTACTAAAATAAAACTACATTTTATGGGGAGATAATATGTTTGCAGCCACTTGTGAAGTTTCCAGTAACAATGCCATCCTTACTTCATATTTACAAAACTGACATACTCATTCTTTGTTATTCAGTAGATTGCGATAGTTTTTTCTTTAACAAAAGTATTTCAATAAACCTTAAGATACATTTTAATCCTTTGAAGGTAAATTGAATAATTCTTACATGAAAATGTACTACCTTGACATGGAACAGAATGAAGAAAAGACAATTCTAGTTGAAGCTTTGTTAGAACATGACCTGTCTGAAAGTACGTAATTAAGTAACTTTTCTTGCTCTTGCTGTTTTATTGAGGGAAAGTTTCAAGTTAATACTTCCATACAGTTAAGTTTTTATATTTGATAATGCTGTCATAGCTAGCAGGACTTTCTTATAGACAGCACCAAGCTCACACTCTACCCTGCTGCCCAAGATCATGGGGGTTAGACCTTTAAAGGTCCTCTCCAACCCAAACTATTTTATGGTTCTGTAGTTCTAAGACTAAGAGTAATCTGCCAGAGAGTAGCCTAGACTAGAAATGTCCATTAAATATAAAATATACAGGTATCACAATAACTTTAAAAGAAAATTGCACATGCTGGAATGGAACTAAATAATGATCATATGAACTACACCAAATTTGTTTAGGGGACAAAATAAACATGCCCCTGTGGCAAAGGAGCAAAAAGATTCATGAGAAGTATTACTTACATTGCTGCTTGCAATAAAAAACCCTCAATAATCATTCAATATAATCTTCTTTTGCTAAGATCTTCTTTCACATTTTAGGTATATAACTGAAAGTTGCAATAATTTATGGTGATATTATACACTCATATATACTCATATTTTAATCTTTTTTTCCCTATAGCAAATTGTTTCTAGTTATAATAATAAAATATTTTGAGCAACAAACTGTTTTGCCAATCTTTTATAATATATAACATTCTGGAAATAATTATTCCCACTTCTAACTTTTTCTTTATTTTATTTTTTTTAATTCATAGCCACACAGGTTTATATAGCTGATAAAATTTCTATATAAAAGTCTGAAATACTAGAGTTGTTCCTGAAACAGTTCTGTGTAGTCCCAAAGCAACCTACAGTTATCATCATTGCTTTTATAGAAATTAAGTGTGATTTTGACACTTTGCAAAAATAGGGTCCAATTCTAAATCACATCTACAGTCAGTGGAATCTCTGCTGTTCTAAGGCTGGTTCATCAAAGCTCCAGTCCATAGTAACCACTCTGCTAGTCTGAAGTAGGCCAGTTGAGAATGTCCCTAAAATGCCAGCCACCATCTGGGAACAGCTAAAGTGCAGTAGCTACTGCCCTGATCCTTTCTGTTCCTCCAGTATTCTTTGTGCAAAGAAGCCAAAGCAAAACAAACTACATCAACAAAACTACCTCAATGACATAATTTAATTTATTAGTATCTGTCCACATTTTGTCTAGCTTTGTAAACTGTCTTTTGCTATTTTGTTTGTCTCCAAGTTGTCCCCAGCTTTCCCATTCTGACCTCCTTTATGTCTACAACTTCACTCACCTGCCCAGATCCTGGGCATGCACAAAATGCATAAGCTTGGGTGCACTGAAAAGTGCTAGAAGAAAGTCCTAACAGGCATAAGGGGGTCACTAAGACCTCAGGACAACTGATCCTCTGCAGGACTCTGCATTGGATACTCACTACCACCCTGGTATAAAAAATTGGCATGGGAGTGGCTTAGGTCACTCCCACGTAGTGACCCACAAAGCACCACAACCTGTGCTCCCTCAGGGCTCACAAACCTTCATGTGTAGGAGGGTTCTTGGGAACAAAATTAAATGGCCTGAACTTTTCACCTTGAATCATTTTTGGCTCAGGTAGTTTTTCACTGTATGCTGCACAGACAAATGAACATTTCCTCAGTCAGCATTGGACTGTGCCAAAAGCCAGCCCCAGCAGAGCTCGTGTTTGAGCTGGGACAGATGCTGTGCACTGGGCACACACACTGGGCAAGGCTGGGGCCAGGAGCCTCTGACAGGTCCATTAGAGGGCTCCTCTTACTGCTTTTTGTCCCTTCCCTTCAATCTTTGTTTGGAGGCTGATGGAAAAATACAGAGTATGGTTTTCTTTGGATGGCTCCATTGCTGCTCACAGGACCAAATACTGCTGCCAGAAGCATGCAGTTTCTCTGGGGGAAAGGTGGGTGTACTGTAGAGGACAAGAGGCTGATCTTGGTGTTGGTGATGAATCACACACCAAACAGGGAATCACATATAAAGTGGGCTTGAAAACAAGAAAATGTTTCCTTTACTGCAAGATTCACCAAGCAGGCTCAAGGTACTTGTAACAGGTCTTCAGAACACGTGGCCTAGGCAAGAGGCTTGTTGGTTGAATGAGAGATACAGAGGAACTTTGGTTTTTTGATGTGTATTTCCAAAGTTCATACTAAATTGTGGCACATTAATGTATATAGATGTGGTTGATCTCAGAAAATCCACCATCTAAAGAGGCAGGGTATATCCAGCAAAGTCAATTAAAAAATAAGTACCAGAAAAAGGAGGGAATATTCTTGCTTTGCAACTCTGCTCTGTGTTCCAGTAAACATCATATGCTTTGGAGTTTGAAAGTATGGATTGACAATTATATCTGATCTAATCAATCTGGCACATTTAAATTGTCTTCTTTTGCAGGTACACACTCTATTTTTTCATGTTTTGATGTTCTTAATTTCATTCTTGTCATCTGGTTTTTATGTCTGATACATATAGGCAATAACAACAAGTTTAAAAAACTAAGCAACTAAGTCCATAACAAACATGTATTTCCTGTTTGCATGCTCTGTGCAAAGGAGCCTCTTCTCCCCAAATATGGGTGCCTATGGAACTGAAATCATAAAAGTCAACCTCTTCAAGGAAAGTAAATTTACAAAAAAATGAAATATCCTTTGGTGGAGTTCATGCTTCAGAAAAGCTTCTATAGTCAGTGGAGTTTTAATATCCCAGCACATCAGTCTACAGTCAACTCCAAGCATATGGGCCATGGGCTGAAGCTGAAGCTAAAGCTGAAATTAAAGCAGCTTCATGGTCTGCACCATCACAATGCCATGAATGAGGAAAGATGGCAAATTACGCACGCAAAAGGAATGTGTTACATTCATTCCTTCTCCTTACAGCTGAGTAATTTCCACAAGCATCATGCAATAGCTCTGGTTGCTCTAGCCACAGGCAGTACATGTCCTGCCCACACCTTCCTGCATCAGACACAGAAGTGAATTAAATATGTTCGTTAAACAGTAATGATTCCTTCTCCACAGTTTTGACAAGCTTCTGAGAACTACTAATCAGAAAATAACTTTTCATTTGCACAGCAAGGTCAAAGTTCCACCTTTCATTTAATCATACAAGCCAAATTAATTCACCAGAACATTTTTACATAAGGTTGTGAATGCACATACACAGATCTGCAACTACAATAATGGAGTTGACTATCTATTATCCGTGTTGAAGTTAGTGGCACATTTACCTAACTGTACATTTCAAAGAAAAATGAAAAGGATTTTTTTGACATGGGAGATTTAAATTACTGGGGTTTTTTATTTCTAGGAATTAGAACTTTCATACCCATTTTTAAAATCACATGAAAGAATATATGGTTTGGATCTCATAAGCGATTTCACTTAACAGCAAAGTTAGTGTTCCTTTCCATGAGAACCAATGTAAAAATAAATTTTCTTCTACATATAAAGTTATTGGTAAAGAATTAATTTTGTATTGTTGAAATGCAACAAATGCTGAGCCAGATGAAAAATAACAAGAAAATGTGAATTGTTTATCACTATTAAATGTTATCAATATTAAACTGCTCTCCTGTTTTCTTTAGCAATCAAAAAACTCTGCAATAATAAATCCATCACAGTGTTGCTTTATAAACAGAAATTATTGTCAGCTGACTCTTCAACAGGGCAAGTTGCAATCTGCTTTTGCAAGCCCATATTAAATGATTTCCCAATTTTTTAAGGATAAAGTATATTCAGGCACATTTTGTAGAACACTAAAATTGACTGTAATATTTTAAAACAGCTATAAAGCACAATTCAACTTTTTAATGAGACATGTAACATTATCTTCTGTCAGCCAAAAAGGCCCTTCATTTTAAAGTCAGCCTCTACCTTGCAATTCTACAGAAGAGAAACGTGCAGCTCTCCTGCCCACTTACAATGGATGATAAATGACAAGCAAATCTCTGAGGTTTCTCACACAATTCTCCTTTTTAAGTTAAAATAAATCAAATCATTAAAAAAAAAAAATTTAGAATTTTTGCATCCTACAGTGTAAAACTACCACAAAATATTGTGTTGTCCTGTTTCTTTTTTCCTTTAGAAACAAGAAGGTCATTCCTCTGAGTCCAGCATGATGTAGCTTGTTATTTCTGTAGCCATGGTATTTCAGCTGGTATTTCAGGTTGTACCTACAATGAGCCTTTTCAGTGCAGCAGTTTCCTTGTAACCACGGCTGGGCTGCCAGCAGGGGCGCAGCAGCTGCAAGTGGGGCATGAAGAGCCAAAGGTGCCTCCTGATGAGCCACCTTCCAGCTGACCCATCCTGCTCCTGGACATAAGGAAGGGACCAGCCACCAGCTTAGGGCACTGGGACACACTGGGTGGGATGGGTACAAGCTGAGATGAAGAAGCCCTCGTGGAGGGTGAGGGGAGGAGTGGGACACAGCATGAATGCTCTAGTTCTGACCTGTGCCTTGCTCACTAAAGCACAGGTGTGTGAATACTACTTGCAGAGTGGCTGACTTGTATTCTCACCAAATTTGGTTCTTGCACAGCTGATCTGAACTGATTTTTGCCACATGCATGTGCCTTGATTCTGCACTGACTTACTTTGCCTTCTGGAGGCAGGCAGACAACACCAGAACACACTCATTCCTAAGTAGGATTTACCAGCTTATACCAGAAGAAAAGAGTAGAGGTTGGAAAAGGTGTAGTCATACAGAAATTTGGAAGAATTATACATAATAATGAAATCATAGAATATCCTGAGTTGGAAGGCACCTACAAGGATCATAGAGTCCAACTCTTAGTCCTGCACAGGACAGCCCCAAGAGTCACACCATGTGCAAACACAAGGTCACAGCATTGTCCAAACACTTCTTGAACTCTGTCAGGCTTGGTGCCATGGCCACTTTCCAGGGGAGCTGTTCCAGTGCCCAGCCACCCTCTGGGTGAAGAATCTTTTCCTGATATCCAACCTAAACCTCCCCTGGCTCAGCTCCATTCCATTTCCATGAGTTCTGGCACTGGTCATGAGAGTGAAGTACCCCAGCACTTGAGGTGAGGCTGCCCCAGTGCAGAGCAGAGCAGGACAATCCCCTCCCTTGCCCAGCTGGTGATGCTGGGCCTGATATCCCTGAGGACATGCTTGGCCTTCCTGGCTACCAGGGCACTGCTGACTCGTTTTCAGCTTTCTGTTGACCAGGACCCTTTCTGTGGCACTGCTTTCCAGCATCTCATTCTGTCTGTCCTTACATCCAAGGTTGCACTGTCCCAGGTGCAGAATCTGGCACCTTGTTGAACTTCATATGCTTGGTGATTGCCCAGTCCTCTGACTTGCTGAGGTCTCTTTGCAAAGTATCTGATTGAATCCTTAAGTGTTCATCCCCTTTTTCATCAGAATCTATGTTACCTGAAGACATCCCATATGATGATCCACACCTTTTTTCTGATAAGTTGTTTTGCCTTCATGTACCTGTTTATTTCCAGAGTGAAAAATGTGATAACTTCTTATGATGATTAATTCTCTGTCTCTTTCACAAAACAATATTTTTCAGGGTTTTTTTCTGCATGGATTTTAGAGATAAGAGTTAAAAATAAAAAATGCATACACATAAACATATGTGTCTCCATTCTAAATGACTAATGTGAAACAACATGATTTTCCTAAAATAACAATGTCTCTGATGAAGTACAGCAAAGCAATATATTTAAAATCACCAGACAAGTCAGGAAGCATCAGGAATAACCTGGCAGGACAAAAGAGAAAGATGGGAGACTTCAAACCCTGGAAATGTGAAAGGAAAATCATATTCTTGTTCATGTGCTTTCAGGGTTAACCACAGTGCATGTTAGTACTACTGCTCTTGCTACAAAAATTTAGGACAAGTGAGAAATCAAAACAGCCCTATCTAAATTAGGTGAACATCAGTTATTAACAAATACAAAACCATAATATAAAAACATTGCAAAAACAGCTGGAGTCATCTACATGGGCAGAAATCTGCCACTATTCATGTCTCATAACAGGGAACAGCTACAGGGGATGGCAACCAGCACCCCATAAGCAGAATCCCTGCCTGTGTTACCCTGCTCTGAGTGCCTTATGCCTCAGGGGAGCCACAGCACTGACACCTGTCAGCTGGCACTTCAGGTTGTACCTACAAGGAAGCAAAAGGCTCATATGAGGGATGCTCACAGCAACAGTGACTGACTGGAGAGGTTGTTTGTGTGCAGAGCCACATGCAAGGCTTGTGAGGATCCCCACCCCCATCTCCTGGAGTTATCTCACCACTAGGTCCCCAAAAGGAGACAGCAGTGATTGAAAAGATGGGCATTTCAATACATGTGTGAGGTGAGGAATGGGACAAGAGATGTTTGGCTGGAGCTGCTGAAGAAAAGGAATTTACCCAACAACTAGAGGTAGCAGAGAGGCAGAAGAAGTTTGAAGGAGATTTTGAGCTAGTCTTTCATGATATGTCTACATTATTTGAGAAATGGAGAAGATACATATGTTACCTGCTGGGACTCTGCCTGATTGCCAACTATATCTATAGATGATTTCCTGTAGAAGTGTCTCCTCTGTGGAGTCTGAGGAGCTAGACAAGATCAATACTACACAATAACTTGTTCACTGTTAATAAAACTTCCAACTTAACACAAACCAATTTCATTTGTCCTGAAAATCAGTCTTGCATTATGCAGGAAAGAAAAATAGAGTTTTATATGGTTGCTGCAGCCAATGAAAATACTGAAATCTGCATTAAGCCAGCTCTCTAATAGTACTAAACCATCAGTAAAACAAAGTTCCATGAGTAAAAAGAAGTAATTTCCCCTGTTTTCTGCCTTTTTATATGAAAGACCTGATTGATGGAAATTGACCAACAGAAGCTCTTTCTAGCCAAGAAACTGCTCCCAGGGAGGCATTATCTGGGAGGCAGCAGGGGCAGCCCCACATCAGGTACTCAGCTCCCTTGCTGCTGATTTCCGTGTGTTTCAGGGGAACAGGTTTGGCTTGAAGTACAAAGTGCAAGGCAGACTCCTCTCTGGTCACATCGAAACGGTGACCTCGGGGAGAAATCCCTGCATTGTCCCTGCACTGACAGTTCATCAGGTCTTCCAGCACAGAATATGGAGGAAAGCTTTTTGTGCATTCCTGTAAATGCGTTGTCACAGGTATGCGCTCTCTGCTGGTTGTATTGAAATTTCAAGGTGATCAGCGTCTGAAAGCTCAGTTGAACTGAAGGCTCAGTTGCTTAATTGGACTAAATTTCTCTCAGACAACCAGACTTATCCCTGGATGAAAATCGGGAATAATAACAAAAATCTGTAACTAGTAAACACTCCAAATCCAAGTACTAGTACAGCTCATGAAATCAAGGCTAGAGATCTTTTTTCCATATGAAAGACACTATTTTTCTTTCACCATCTAAGGGTCAGTCACACTTTGCTGACTAGTAAGCAAACTCAGACACATGAATTGGACAAGCAAACAAGACCCAGTCCTTCTCTTTTTTTCCCCCCTGCAAATTCTATGATCATTTCTCCTTGCAGAAGTGCATTGCTGCAGCATTATAGCAAATACAGCGAGCTAATTCCAAGCACTGGTATGGTCATATAAAGACCTTTCTGAACCTTAGGAAAAGGTATCAGCAGGGTCTCCCTCCTGGAGCAGGGACTTTCAGAGCCCTGACAACACAGCAGTGCAGGAGACTTCTGGAGGTTACAGTCACCCAGGACTCAGTGTCAAGAGCCTCCAGAGTGTGAGGCACTGCTCCTTCATCCCAGTCTGACCTGGCACACACAGGTGCATTAATGTGCAAAGATACACTCTGGATCTAGCATACTCTTTTGGCCAACATGTTTGAGAGATGCATCATGACAGAAACAGATTCAGTCAGGAGGGCTCTCTGTGCTAAACTGACTGTCATCAAATATGGGTGCAGAGGATTTCAATCAGTAGTTATTAAGAAACACTTCATTAAAGAGGGAGAGAAAAAGAGAAAGAACAAAGCAGGCTTATCTCCTGAATCCTGAAAGGAACAAACCCACAATTGCTGACAAATTTCTTCTAATTAGTCTTTAGTCTTACATCTGCTGCCTCATTAAAAAAAATGTAAATAAAGAAAAAAACAACAAAAAAATCCAACAAACAGCCCCCCAAAATATACATTCTGCTTAGTTATAAATCTGTGTTATCTGCCATAGACTTTCATTAAGGCAGAAAACTGTTCTTCTCAGATGTTACCAAGGTTATTTATCTAGACATTTATCATTACTTCTTTGAAGTTCACATGAAAAAGATCCTAGAAGGTCCTAAAAGGATATAATCTATATTTTACCATTAGGGACTACAGAGGGTTTGTGACTCATTCTTGATCTCACTCTAATCAATGGCATTACTCATTCACTTTGATAGGCACAAGATGAAACTCTAAAGTTGAAATCCTGTTTTGCTGAAATCAACAGAATTTTCTACCCATTTTACTGGGTTCAGGATTTCAGGCTGAACGTTGGAAGAGAAGAGAAAATATTCACTTCTCTGCAGATGCCTAATATGGTGTCTGTGTGTCTAAAATCCCCCTAAATCTGTTCTGAAGGCTCTGGTAATGTATAGTGCTTGCATCTCTCACCTGAATAATGGCAAAGTTGACCCCAGAAAGTAATAGAGCATTTCTGGCGTATTTTAAAATTTTGAAGTCTATAAAAGAAATACAAGTCTGCTTTTTTTTTTCCCCGAGCAGGACTGCATACCCTGTATGTTCACCCTGTTAGCAGTCTACACTCATATCTAGCCCTGTGCTGGATGGCAAAATCTGTTTCCTGCTTAAGTCCAATACCATTTACAGCCATTGTGGTATCAGTTGTGTGGATCACACAGGTGCTATCTTGTTTCCTTTGTTTATAGGGGGAAAGATTTTTCTTCTTTTAGGAAAGAAAAGGCAGGAAAATACTCCTTTTATAACACCAGCTGTCTAGACTACTTGCATTATAAATAGACCAAAATATTATCTTCCATATGTATTTCTGATTCTTATTTGATTAGGTAGGAAAAACCCCAAACATTCAGTGTTCAAATAATAACTTGTACATTTCAGACTCAGCCTAAATTAACATGAAAGAAATGTCAGGGGGCTCACTGGCCAACACTTAAACACTGCATTTATCCCATTGGCACAGCTCCAACTGCCTCAAATGAGTTGGTTGATTTGATTCCTGTTTGCTAGCTTAGCATTTTATTCTCAAAAAAAAAACCCCTACCTATCCTTAGAGAGTCTTCTCTAGTCTAATTTAGATGAGGATTAGCCTCTGGAAGTAACTCCAAAACACCCACTGCTGTCCCCTCATTCAGTGATCCAGTCACCTTGCCAGGGGATGCATTCAGCTTCTCACTCTTTGCCCTTGGTAGCCCCAAGCTGGCTGTACCCAGTCCTGCCTTAGCATTTGTGGGTCTGCACGTAGCTTCTACTCCCATTGAGGGGAGCATGACTGGTCTAGATCCTCTCTCCTGAAGATGGATGTGCATTTGTTCATTTCTACTACCCAGGAATTTCCCATGACCTTTCAAAAAGACAGAGAGAGGCCTTACTACTGTCCAACTCCTCAACACCTTCAGATACATCATGGATTCATGTAAATCCTGGTACAATCTTCATATTTAATTAAGGAACTATCTTTATAATTTTGACCTTACAGATAGGACTTTTAAAACATTTCATTGTGTATTTACATACAGAGAAAGAAAACCCAGTTACTTTCTTATTTGGTTAAGAATACCAAAAAAATGTAAGGCATATATATAAACCTGTTCTAACAGTAAGTTATGTAGCTTCAGTTTAACCCAGGCATTTTTGCCCCCAGAGTATAAAGTCTACTCAGTTTCCTATTCATCTCTTCCACCTCTTTTTCTTTGCTCCTCCTGTCATTAGTTTTGCTTATGTCTCTCTCAAAAATTGGGGATTTTCTTCCATATTCCTGATGACACCTTAACCACACCTACTAATATTACAAGCTATATGCCTAAGCTCAGGAAGGCTAAGATAAGCTTTCATTACACTGTAGAAATGAAGGTATCTTTGTAATTAACCTTTTGTAACGATGCAGAAAACAAGGTAACAACAGAAAAGATCATACACAACTCTTTCATCCTTAAATAAATAATAAACAACTTTCTTTATTAAGGAATAGTATTCAATTCTAAACAAATTTTTTGTGGTAATAGATGTCACAATACTGGTGTTGCTTTTATCTAGTCCGGGCATATGGGACATCCAGGCAATGGTACTACAATCATTCTTAATCCATGAATTTTACATCAATGGGAAGCCCTCAATGTTGCTGCAATAATTTTTACTCCATGCACTTCAACTGTATAAATGGGAATCTCTTTACTTTATGTATAAAATACTTCAAAAAGCAACGCAGAATCTCTCGATCAATTCCATGCCTGTGGACACCAATTCATCTGAAGCATGGACACAGGGCTTGATTTCAAAGCCTCCTGGTACCAGGGAGAGGACAGAGCCTGAATGAGTGACACTTACATTGTAGGGGAAGTCCCAGATGACAGTCAAAAGGAGCCACAAAGTCAATATTACTCAGGAATCAGTTCAGTTCTCTCCCCAGCCCAGGAGTGCCACAGACACAAGATCAGACAGGTTAACTGGAAAGATACTGGACTCACTGGTCTGGGTGGACCATGTGGACGTGAAGAAATCTTAACAACAGGTGGTGTGGTGTCAGTGACTGCCATCAATCAAGGCTTTGATCTCTAGACAGCATTAGATCTTGTCTCTAGGCAATGGCAGCTCATAAACTGAATGGCTGTGCTAACTGCCCTCATTCAGGCTACAGGAAAGCTGCAGCTGAATATGTCAGTGGACTGAGATAAGGAGACAATAGAAGCTACTGCCCAGGGCAATCCTGCACATGATAAAACCTAAATAAGGTGATACTTTTAATATACCCATCCATCTTATTTGAAAAAAAAAACAAAACAAAACAAAACAAAACAAAAAACCCCGACTTTAATTTGTTCTCCTTTTATCCAGGGAGAATAGAAGTCAACATATCCATTAGCTTCCACTGTATCTGAAATTGCCTGGAAACAATTCACAGACGAGCCAGCACAGTTCATTAACCCAAGAGCAAGGCTCCTTTTGTTGCTTCCAGGATCTGTGGACAACTGAACCTGGGGCAACCATCCTGCACAACCAAGGCAGCTCACAAGCTAACTACACAATGAATTACATGGATATACAAATGGCTCTGCAGAGTGTGTTAAATCCAGTGGGATTTTCTTTGCCCTACTGAACCTCCCAGAGTCTCTGTTTTGCACCAATTTTCTCAGCATGCACGGCTTCATCAGCCCTCTCTCAGCTGTGTCAGAGACAGCCGAGTGCACCTCTGTCCAAGCTAATATATTGTCTTCCAGAAAAGGGAGCACTGAAAAGTAAAGTGAAGAGATGCAAAATAGTTTGGAGAGAACCAGGCTGTTCTTGCCGTGGATGGCAGGCAGATCCTGCTGCAGCCTAAGCAGCTGCACTCAGTGCTGCTCTCATGCCTCTGCATCATAGGTCACATGCAGACCTTCCCTCATCCAATTGTCACAGGTCTCTCTCCTCACCCTCCCAGTCGCCTGGGAGATAAAAGGAGGCTGTGAGAGACAAATCCTCAAACGGCCACTTTCCCAGAGAGACCAAACAGGCTGCATGGGTTTTTTGGGGGTCAAGTTATTTTCTTTTTTTCCTTCTTGTTTCTGAGCCTGTTACTTTTGCCAATATTATTTCCTAAAGAAAATCCTTCACTTAATCTAACATGTAGTACTAAAATAGTCACCAGTCCTCTGAAAGCTCAAAATCAACCTAGTCTATGAATGCAAGAGAAGACATATCAGTGAACAATAAAAAAAACCCACAAAACAACCTAACAAAAAAAAAACCTCAAATGAATTCATGTTTTTTCCTGATTTTCTCTAATATGTTGTCCTCTGTCAAAAATTAGCACCACCAACTTCTAGTTCTGCATAGTGAAACCGTGAAATTCTAAACCCATATCATTATTATCAGTAACTAAATTTGTATTTTAAAGTACTACTATTATATCGAGCTATTGAAAGACAAAAGGTAATGACAAGTTATTTACTATATTTCTAGAAGCCTAAGGCATAGATTCATTTAAAATACACTGTAGTATGATTGCTTCCTCAGAATCATTATACAGTTAACATCTCATATAAAATTGAATGATTAACATGGTAAAACAAACTTACTTAGCAAAAGAAAAGCTCTGTCACAACATTGTATTTGAGGCACAACACTGTATTTATAAACTCTCCTGAAAACATACTGGAGCTGCCAAATCCATGCTTGACACACAATTCATACAGCCCTGCTAAGAAATGAGTGAAACCAGGCAGTGCTAGGGATGTAGGCGTGCAAATGCCATCTGAAGACATCTTTGTGGAAAAGTGCCATTTTGGTTGTGTAACTGGAGGCCCAGAACTCTCCTCGAGGAACAATTATATTCTCTGCTACTCTGCCAATGATCTGATTAATTCAATCTAGTTGTTAGATGTCTTTAGCAATTTTTGTTAACAAATTGACTCCATTGTATTTGCAGGCGTGACTTTAATGCCAGGCTGGGGGCTGTGCCATGTCAAATAGCAGGATTTCTGCCTGACCTATGTCTGAGAAAGTTATTCACATCATATGTCAAGAAGTAAGCTTGCTGAGCACATTGTGCCCTTTAAAATGCTATTCCAGGAAGAATCAGTCACCACACAAGTTGTTTCCACAGTTCACTACTGCAATTGCCTGTCCTACATGAACTCCATAGGCTAACAGGAATGATCTCATTTGGAACGCAAAACTAAAAGAGAAAAGTAGGACTGAAAAATACAGCAAGGAATCACTCACAAAAAATCCCCAAAAAAACCAACCCAACAAACAAACCAAAACACTAAACAAACCAACCAACAACACTCCCCACCAAACAAAACCCTGAGATGTTTATGTGCTATTTTTAAAGGTTAAAAATATTTTCAGACAGTGCGGCAGAGTTCCGTGCACTTTCACAGGAGCTTAGAATCCTTGTGGTTTCTGCAAAGACATAAATAATTAACATTTTCTTTTATTTTAAATCATCCTTCCAGTATTCATCTCTTTTTGTATGCATAGAAATTGCAGATCCCTCCTCACCTCATTTCTACTCACTTGGTGTCACATAAACTTCCAGTCTGGCAGATCTTGTAGCTATTTGAATACATATCTGAACCCTGAAAGCCAAGCTGTGTGCCCTGAGGGCAGAATAAAGCTACTGCAAAATATGGTGGGTGCTGAGAAGACACTTTTATTCAGGGAATATGCACATGCCCCATCCTTTGGGAGTGACTGCTCTAAGGGCTTTGAGGCAGGGCTTGTTGTCTCTGCTCCACAGGTGCCAGCAGTATGCTCTGCACAAGTCTGGATGGGTCTTGTTCCAGCTTCATCCAAGCTGGATGGTTCTGGGACAAAAAAGAAAGCAAAGTCTTCAGCAACCTTTCCCCTCATATAACCAGTATGAAGGTGGAAGCAGTTAGTCCCCGAATCCCTATGCACATTCTAAATGATGCATGTCTTCCAAATTGACATACCATAGAGTCATAAACTCATGGCTCCTTTGTCTTTAGCCATAAAGTAACTGAATATTTAGAATAAGGAAATAAAAAGGCATGTTGTGTTGACTTTTGTCCTCTTTTCAAGGTGCTTATATGGTCCAAGTTTGGCCTGGTGTTATTGTGCCTGATAGCCCTCCAAGGCAATGGCACAGGTTAGGCAACCTTCAGATTGAGCTGCAGGTTTTAGTGGCACGAGTAAGCAAAATGCTTCCTTGTGCCACACACAGCTGGTTTGGTACCTGTTCTCCATGACTTGCAATAGGATATAAAGTCAGTGATGGTGTATTAGACTGGAGCACTGCAGACTGGAGACCCTGCTTAATGAACATGACAGACAGACTGCCCTGCTGCAGCCTGAGCACATTCTCAGTGCCTTCCTACCAATTAGGTTAAACACCTCTCTGGAGAGCCCACTCCACGGGTGAGAGACTAATGTTTACTTTATGTTTCCCCACCCTTCAGTCTCTGTGCCATGGCTGCTACTACAGCAGCCCATCAGCATTAATTGGTACAGTCTTTTTATGACACACTGGAACAGTAGAAACCATTCCCATATCACCAGTTCATTTCAGAGGCACAGATCCTACCAGCCTAAATTAGTTCTGGGCTAGTGACCAGAGTGGAAAAGCTTGATATCCTCTTATTAATTCAACGAGCTCTTACTAGCATAATTGCAGAATATTAGCTCAAATAAATGTAGCATTAATTTTCCTATAACTTTAAAATTTTTTGGTAATTTTATTTTAAAAATTACTTTTTAAAATAAAAAGTTATTTTTATTTTATTTAATTCAGTGAGCATTCAGTTGGGAAGTTGCTTACATTCTCTACAGAATCATTGCAAAACATTTGACCTCTCAAGAAGAAGTACTTCAGTAAATTCAAAATATCATAACATTGAGTTACTATTACATATAAAAAAAAAAGAAAAAAAATACATAGGTCCTGCAGCTTAAATATTTAGAAAGAAAAGAGTTTTTCTTGAGAGCATGCATCGTTATAATGTATGAGGTTGTAAGGTAGTTGTTGTTCATCTTTTCACAAAGAAGGACAGATTTGGAACATTTTCCATATATGCTCCTCTGGCTGCAACAATAAGATCACCTCATATAAAACATAAACTGCTGTATGAAACATAAAACACAGCAAATTCCTTAAATATCCTTCTGTGAAGTACAAAAACAGATAAATAATTAACAAATTGTAGGAAATCATGAACATCTACAACTTGAGGATATCAAAAACATCAGCTAAAGCTTGTCTAATGGCTCACAGACCAACTAAAGCTCTTATTCAGCTTGCTACCAAAAAAAAAAAACAAAAAAAATCTGTGTTTTCCACTTTCCTCACAGGCAGGCAGATTTGGTAAGTTCATCTGCTACAGCAAAGCTTTGTGCAGAGAGGCAAAGCTTGATGTGGGAGCAGAAGAGACACAGTTCTGTACGTGACCCATTTATACCTTAACATCTATGCTGGATTGCCCCAGCTCAGTTTATCACTTTACACACAAACCCAGGTACCCATAGGCAGGGCTACAGGTGTCCTCAGACCAGCCTCCTGAGCTGGTTATTGCTCCCACAGGGCCAGCTGAAGCCCACCATGGGCACAATCACCCCTTCCTCTGCTCTTTATCTCCATGCCTTCCTCAGCAGCCTCTCAGATGAGAAATCTGAGAGACTGAAGAAAGGGCAGTGTAGGTCTCTGGTCCTGCTGGTAATGCACCAAGCACTGGGGGTTCACTAATGGGGCTCCCAGATGTCAGAGTAATTAAGAGTTTGACCACTTTGTGTTTCTTGTAAACTGCTAAATGAGGTAGGTACTGGGAAGACACTGTGTTCATTACAGATATTCTCACTGCTTAATAAAGTAATCTTATCATTAGCTTGAATCAGTCAAAATTTTTAACTCAAGAAATAAATAATGTGCTCTAACAATGTTCGGGTGTCCTCATTATCAAATTTTGGTAAGTGTCCAACATTTGGAAAACTTGACATGATGAGGGAAGGGGTTAATTCATTATGTGCTCATTAGTAAAATGTTTGGAGATAAGTTTTTGTTCTTAATCAAAATCTTCTAAGATTTGAGAACAGAACATACCGAAGTATTTCTGATTTTTTTTTAATGAGCCATATATCTCCTGTCTAGACAAATATGAACACAAACTATTTGTGTTACCAGTGCTATGAAGATTACATCATTTATTTATACAATAGACACAGAGCTCATGTCTCACAAGTTGTGCTTTCATACTGACAGCCTAGAGCAGTAGCTGTAACAGAACTACCCTTACATCTTGAAAAAGTATTTTGCTGCCCCATTAATGTCACAGCAGAAGTTAAAAACTCTTAGATTTGATTACACATGGGCACAGGACAGATGTCTACAGATGGTCTGGGGTGGATGGTTGTGAAACCGCAACAGCTGCGCAACCGTGTGCAAGACAGACCTGGAGTGAAGAGGTTTATTTCCTCTGCTTCTATGATTGCTTTATGCACCAACGAGAACATAACTTCCACTCCCTTTTATAACTCAAGAAGTTTTGCTTCAGTGATCAGATCCTGATTCAAAAATTTATTAGAATTTCCCACATGGTGCTCTCACTGCCTGTTTTTGTTTGAAAAGAGGTCAATGGTTTCCAAGAAGGCCACATTTTAGCTCTGTAAAGAGCAAAAGTGGCTCCTTTCCTAGCTAGCTTCAATCCTGCAAAGCAGTTTGGCTGAATCCTTTCCTGAGTGTTGTTCAGCTGTTTCAAAGAAAAAACAACACACGAAGTAAACAATTCTTAAAAAGCACCTGTTTATTAAAAATCATCATAATTTGTAGGCTACAAAAGCAGATGTGGACGCCATTTGGGCACCGCAGTGGTCAACAGCTGGAGAAAGGTGAATTAAACATTTCCAATTAAGTTAGCAAATCATTCAAGTTGTAAAAGGAATTCCGGTTCTTGGATTGAAGCAGTGAACTCAGTGGGGCTAATTGACAGTTCTACTTCTGGTGCAAGTCTGTTGTGACAAGAAGTGGAGGAACAAACAACCAACTTTTCTCCCACACACCCCTCTGCTTGGGCAGTGCACTATGCACACACAAGTCCTGCCTGGAAGGTAAGAAGCTGCCAGACTGCTCCTGCTGCCAGCATAATTCCATACTTGCATTTGAATCACAGTATTTCCTAACATACTACCTCTATGCAGGTGAAGCCAATTTCTCCATTACTCCCTAGAAGCTCCTAATAGCATTGTACAGAAATGATGGGCCAGATTCTGCTTAATGCTTTGATAAAGCAAACTCAGAATAAACTTTACGAACACTGATAGCTTGTGCAGATTTATACCTTCATCTAGGACTCACCTCTGAACATAGTACAGTAGATTATATTTCTATTGTACATAAAAAATTACAAATTTTTGCCTCTGCCCCCAAGTTTTGTGAAGCTTACCTGTTGTTTTTAAATTATCTGAATTCATAAATTCTACAGAGATAAATGGAAGGCATTTAATCTAATTTGATCATCAGATTTGTAGGCATTGATGCTTTGAAGTGGTTAACTGGGTAACAGCTAATTTCCCTGTGGGATGAGCAATGCACTAACCTCTCCTCCCCCTGAATGACGGCAGCGTATAAATATCTGCTGTGTTTGAAAAACTCTTGAATCACTAGCTATTAGGAAACACTAATAACATGACTGGTTTCATACATAATTTATTATGAAGAGACTAATGTGGTCTGTGTGAGAGCATGTCTGCAAACCCTGAATCTGTTGAATTTTCTTCCAACTCTGGTGACTTCTGCTAGGACTTCCTGGTGAAAACAACCATTTGCCAGCACTGCGCTTTACCAGGAAATTGTACTTGTCTGGTTAGGACAGCCTGCCCTCACATATTTGTAGAGTCATTCACAGGCAGTAACCAGAAATATGAGCTGGAATCAGGAACAAGGAATGTTATAAGACAGCAAATAATATAAGACAGAGCAAATAATCTGTTTTCCAAAGAAACTAATTTACCTGCTGGTACTATCAGCATATGAAAACAAAGGGAATCAGCACTCATACAACAGAGGAGAGCTACCTATTTGATTTAGCCCATGGTTACATTGACCGAATTTGAATTCTATGGGAGTAGTTCAGTTTGCTTGAACAGGAATTTGTATATATTTCAATACAAAATTTAGAGCATTACAGAACCAGAAGAAAGACTCTTGATTTCTTAAGAAATGAATTAATCTCTTTGATTTTAACAGCCTTTTTGGTGGGGTTCTGCTCAGAAAGGTGGTGGCAAATTGCTCAATCCTGCTTGCATCAGTGAAACAAAACCCAAGATGAAACATAATGAGATGAACAGAAATAATCTGAATTGAATAGTTTGAGCTGAACCTGTTCCTGTCGTATTGATGGCAACAGGATTACAACTCTTTGTTAGATTATGAAAACCATTTTGTTTATAAGTCAAATACAACAAGAAAAAAGTACATTTAAACCCTCTACTCACCAGCAAATATTACAGCTCTCTACAAAGTATCCTTCTACCAAGTTTTATTTTCTAAGGGAAGTAGTAAGTTTTATAAGGTCTTTCTTTTATATGCAATGCACTTTTTCAAGTGAAAAAAGATTCACTCAAAAATCACAGAAAATATCAGAATGGCATGTAGGGTAAGGGCTCTCATAAACTTCAAGACATGTAGCACAACTTAGAGTGTTTATAGAAGCTGAGACAAAGAAACCCTCTTTGTGCATTAACTGTTTGCTCTGAATTTAAAGAGGAAAAAGAAAAGAAGAGGCAAACATCATCTTGCCTCCCTCAC
This sequence comes from Chaetops frenatus, assembly GCA_013400775.1. Classification (NCBI taxonomy): domain Eukaryota; kingdom Metazoa; phylum Chordata; class Aves; order Passeriformes; family Picathartidae; genus Chaetops; species Chaetops frenatus. Next base: position 33,595 of record VZTR01012320.1, on the reverse strand, counting down.
CTAAAAAAGAAATGTAATTTCCAAGAGTGAGAAGACTTGTTCACTGTTTCTTATATATCCCTACACCCCAGGAAACAAGCTGTGGCAGAGGGAATACAAGTATTAAACTGAAAGCATTGATTCCCCCACCATACATTAACTTAGCAACTTACAGCATTTCCCTGAGTGGGATATGCTTTGAGGGCAGCTTGCTTTAAGCAATGAAATCTGATTACACTTTAACTGGAAGATCCTGTTTTTATTAACAAACATGAATACAGCTAAAGAATTAATTATTTAAAATCCTTAATCATTCTGTATTACTTTGATCAGTGCTTCCTGAATATGCTGCAAGGGACTCTGCTTATTCAATTTTCTCTTGCTATGATGGTAGACTGCATGACAACAGGTTTATTGTGCTAATACATCTACAGTGTTAACAAGCAAGCGACACTAGCTGGCTGTAAAACTCCTCAGAGTTGCGAATATCTTCTTTTATCAGTATGAATTTCCCCACTAGGATAGAATCACATTCCTAGGTACTTTTCTACATAAATAACTCCAGCAGGATCATCACAGGTGTCACACATTAATCAAATCTGCCTTCAAATAGCCTTAATTGAAGCTGAACTGTTTAAGATCTTTGTGGACAGCATGGATCTGCTGGTGACACCAAGCTGTGTGGTGTGGTCAGCACACTGCAGGGAAGGGATGCCACCCAGAGGGTCCTGGACAGGCTTGAGAGGTGAGGATGTGGAAACATCATGAAGTTCAACAAAGTGAAGTGCAAGGTTCTGCACCAGGGTCATGGCAATCCCAGTCCCATGCACACCCACAGATTGGGCAGAGAAGTGATTGAGAGCAGCCCTGTGGAGAGAGACTTGGGGGTGATGGTTGATGAAAACCTCAATATGAGCTGGCAGGGCGGCCTCACAGCCCAAAGAGCCAACAAAATCCTGGGCTGCATCAAAAGGAGCATGGCCAGCAGGTCAAAGGAGGTGATTCTGCCCCTCTGCTCTTGTGAGACCACACCTGGAGTGTTGCATTCAGTTCTGGTGTCCCCAACACAAGAGGGACATGGAACTCTTGGAAGCCATGAAGATGACAGGCTGAGAAAGCTGGAGCTCTTTAACCTGGAGAAGAGAAGGTTGCTTGGAGACCTCACTGCACCTTCCAGTACCTGAATGGGGCTTAAAGGGGAGCTGGAGAAGGACTCTTCATCAGGAACTAAAGTGATAGGACAAGGAGTAACAGGTACGAATTGAAAGAGGGGAAGTTTAGATATTAGGAGGAAATAGTTTGCTGTGGGGGTGGTGAGGTACTGGGACAGGTTGCCCAGGGAGGTTGTGAATGCCTCATCCCTGGCACTGCTGGGGCTGGATAAGGTCTTGAGCAACCTTAGTAGTGGAAGGTGAGAGTTGGATGAACTTTAGGGTCCCTTTCCACTCTTAACATTCTATCATTCTATTAATAACCTAAATTCAAACTGCCATCATAGCAATGAAATCAATTATCCTGCATGCCTTGGGGTGTCACAAAAATAACATTAGACTGGTATTTGTTAGAACATTGCCCTGATTCTTCTCTCATCTGTGCTGTATTAGAGGTAGACAAGTTCAAAGAGATGGATCCTTCTGCCATAACTAAACATACCTCCTTGATACCCACAAAAATTGCAAGGAACCCCAAAAGCAATCTATAAAAGCCCCCTGACATAGGCACTGTGTTTATGATCGAATTTACAGCAGAAACACTTCAGTTATGCCTGAAGATTTACAGATCCTGCCTTTGGGAGGAAAAGGATGCTTTACAACAGAGTTGCTCTGCAAATAATTGTTGAACCAAATTCCTGTAGCAGCAAACCCTAAATTTTATGCTATCAGCTGGTGGCACTGTTATACAGCCTACTACATCTCTGTTTTCAGCACTGGGCTCTGGGAGTGCACAGGGTGCTGCATTTACCCTGGGATTACACAGGACCTCCCAGGAAGCTTTGGGATGGAGGGAGCCAATTGACCCAGACAACAGGTTTTGTTTTGGACTTAAAAATATAGTTACTTTCCCAAAACAGGCATTAGTTGGCCTAACATTTGGTTAGTATCTAAACTACATCTCCAGGCTGGTGTTGGTATAGATAATAGCAATTTGCACCTAAGTTTCTGATACTGATACTTCTGATATTTCTGACACTTCTTCCGTACACTCTAGTAAGATATCTGAAGACCTGTGAGGTTTCAGTGGGATGAATACCAGAAGAAAGCTTCTGTATGACTGCAGATGGTTTTAAGGGAACTTGTTTCACTGAGCAGATAAATGTGAAGATTATGTAATATAACCCCCAGAAAATAAGAATAACTGCAAATATTAACAATCTGTGCAGTTTATAAAAATAATATTTTAACTGCTTCGTTTAACAAAGATAGAATAATTTATACATTGTGCTAAAAAACCCCACATCAAACACACCAAACCTGAATCTCCTATCTTCCAAAATACATAGATAGTATACTAATTTACAGGCAGTTGATGAACATTGAAAACCGAAACATAAGATGTGCTAATAAGCAACAGTTACCTCTTCAGTGTATGAGGTTAGATACCACTATACATAATTTTGCATTCATGCATATGATGTGTATTGGCTAGAAAAACATGATCCCACTGGAGTCTCTAACAACTAAAAATCACATCATATTTAGGTTTTCTCCCTTGGTTTTTGCATCCTATTCACATGTAAGTCATTCTGACAGTAGCAAAGGGGCAAGTATAAGTCTACAAGGTGGTGGATACCTAAAACATGCTAAATGTGCCCAACTTTTCCCTCTCACAAAACTATAACTGAAGCAAAGTACTTATCAGTATATTAGAACTGAGATTTCTGTATTTTTCCCAATAAGGTACCTAGAAATTCTCTCCCTGTTCTTTAAAATTAAAAATGTCTTAATACCAAACGTGATTGATAGGAACGTTGTCAGCAGAACAAGAATCTGAGAAGGCTGATTTTATTAATAGAACATTGGATTATGGTATGAAACAGAGCTTTTCTGATCTTCTGTATCACTACTTGTGCTTTTATCAAGTGAATATTTTTAATAGCTCCACTCCTCTTCATTGCCTGGGCTCCATTCTCATTTACTTGCACAACCAGCCTTGTGCTGCCCTCTTCTTGTTTTGGTGCTTCACTCACACTCTATACTTCATATCTGTGGTGCTGCTACTCCTTGTCTCCAGCACCATTACCCCTCCAATCAGGTACCTTCTTCTTTACCCAAGCAGATTTTAATAACTCATTGTTCATTCAGATGAACTATAGATCCCTCAGACATATTTATTTCAATCCCATGAAAGCATCTTTCTGCCTTTCTATGCTAAGTAATATAGATTGAAGTTGTAATAAAGAATTTTTTCCCTCTCATTGTAAGACAGTTTCACTATTCATGTTTAAAAAATAAAATTAACTATCCTTTTTGCAAGTTGTCCCTAACTGTCATTTAGCACAATCTCCCCATTGAAATTTATGAAAATTAAATCATTCAAAAGAGCTTGCAGTATCTTGTTCTTAGGAGAGTACAGAAAAATATTTATTACTCTGAAGAAGAAATTTGCCAACTCTCCAAAAGAAAACGAAGTTGTGCTTTTTCTGTCTGGTAGATTAAATAAGAAAATCAATTTGATGGTGTATATGGTAATAAAAGAGTGAAGGAGATGAGGCTTTTGAAAGACAATCAAATGCAGGAACCTCATTCAATGAATATTGAGACACTGAGTTGAACCCAATCCAAATTTATTAATGGGGCTTATTGGAGAAAGTGTTTTCTAGCAGGTTATTTACAATCACAAGTAAAAATGACATGGTATTCCTAAGACTACACTGTTCCATTTGGATATATTCTCATTCAAACAAGTAATCCTTCAGAACCACCTTGTCAGAGAAAAATTAATTCTCCTCTCTTGAAGAGTCTGTTATAGGGTTCAAGGTGGGCCCTTTACTTCTCAAATTATCTATATTTACTCTCATAATTTTTACCTGTGATGAGCTGCAGTCCCACTAGTAACCCTAGCAGAGAAATGTGGTATTTCAGGAAGACCAAACAGCTTGGGCTTGGCTTGTTTTCCAGCAAACCTTGAATAAGAAATAAGTTTATCTTTTACATTTGGTATATTACCTTCTTCTATCTGACAGGTTTGAAATATGTGCATTTAATATTGATTAAAAAAATTACAGGAAATCAGTGCAGATTTAGATCAATGTCAGATAACATGAGAAAACTGTTCTACTCTAACTGAAAATATCAAAATCAACTCAACTGTGCATTATGTAGTTGCAATCCCACAGGGATTTGTTTTTTTCTACTGGAGCTGAGTCTGGGCCAAACCACCAGATGAATTTTTGTTAGCTGAGAGTCAGTAAGGGCGTCATTCAGCATTTTCTCAGGGTTCACACTGGTGATGGTTTCTCTCCAACATCCCAGCAGATTTCAGTACCTAACTGATGCTAACATTTGCAGTTATGTTAGGAAGTCTTAACCTGTGAGCAATCAGTGTCTCATGTTTTATTAAAACGAGAATTTCTTGTTTTTAAATAGAACATGTCATCTAGTTTATAGATGGAATTTAAACAAATTTATCAAATGATCATTTTATTTCATAGTACATTTCGGTTTTAAAAAATGACTGTAGGAAGGAGCTATTTTCTCTGAGATTTATTCAGAGCAAGAACATCAGAAACTTGGCAAACTATCAAACAGCCAACCTCAGCATGGTTTTACATACAAGTGTAAAGGAAAAAACAAAAGGACCCAGTTCCATACTAAAGTGGTCACACAGCTCCCTAAACAAATATATGGCAAAAATGAATGAGAAACTGCAAGTCAACAACCCTTAGGACAGGTCATGCTTGCCACATTTCCTCTGGCAGAGGCAAGAGACTGTCATTCTATCTCCTAAAAATTAAAAGAATAAAAGAATCTCTCAAGCATATGAATTAATGAGATTCATTGGAAACATAGCAGGCTGCTGCCACTATTTAGTGTTCATGAACATATCTGGCCAATTAGCATCTAAATTTATGAAAAGATTTCTTTTTTTCATGTTGAATATTTTATGCTTGTAAAGGCTTTGCATACTGCTATGTGCATACTAATGCTCTGTAATTGTGGAATGTTCAACAGTACAATAACTCGATGATAAAATCCAACTGTTTTTCCTGGTTCAAGAAAAAAAACAGGGTTTAGCAACAACACTTAGTTCCCATAATGATTTTGAGGGAAAGCAGCAAAACAACAAGCCAGTTTGTTAAAATCCAAAAAGATCTTCATAGCAAGCTGTCCTGGAAGTGATCCTGACTCAGAAGATCTGTCTCCTGAAAATCACATCCCATTTATCTAGCAATTTATTTATCTAGCAACATCTAGCAAAATAACATGATAAATGATCAGAAAACATGAATAGAGGAAAGTGTAAAAATGTGGTTAAGAGAAAGAAATTAAATGAGGGTTTGTTTGAAGCCCAGTGCATGCTGTGAGATATTTGGTAGCCCCTCATGTTAAGGACCCAGAAATATTAGGCAATGGGTGAGGTCTGTACTGGCACAGTATAAATGGTTTGAATTAGATAAATGAATTAGATCATTCTCACAGGAAAACAACCTCCTTGAACAGGAGGGAGAGGGTCCCACCCCATCAGCACAGGCCACCTGGTGTTGGAGACTGAGGCAGGTTGTGCCTCTCAGGATCAGCGTCACTGCACAGCTGGATTTGGTCACTTTTTTCCAGAACTGACTTTGGTTTCAGTGTAGTTATTGTACAATAAATAATATCAAATTTTGATCTTAGATTTCAAGCTCACATGTATGCTGTGTGCAAGGAAACTCAATGGCTTCATTCACCATCTCAGTGTTAGCTTCTAAGGGTCAGGAAGTCACTTTGCAAACTGAGGTTACCAGCAGTATTTGTGGTTTAATCTTTTCCATAATATCTTTTTCCACCCCCACAGCCCTCGTCTCTGCAGGTTTTTTTATGGATTTAAAGAAAGTTTAAGGGAACAAGTAAAAAACATATGAAGATATTTGACACCATCAATAAAGTTGAGTAATTGTATGATTAATGCCCCAAAATAATAGCTTTCATGATACATATATATATACAGAGAGTAGAAACAATCCCTAAAAGAGAAATATCACACCCCCCTTGGGCCATGATATTTTAAGAACTTTTAAACTCTTTTTTTCTAAGAGTGGAGAACAAGAAAAATTCAGCTACCTTAAACTTTTTTTTTACTATAAAATATACCAAATTTTTATAATAAATTTTATTGCATTTTTTAGCTATATAGAATTGTCAAACTGAAAACATTGCACTTGATTTCAGAATGGATAAAATAAGAATAATCACTACAGGCACTTTAGTGTGCTAACATTCCCTTTACTTCTAGAAGGAGCTATTGGGTCTTAAAAACCTCTAAAGATAGAATCTGCACAACCTCTTTGTACATTCTCATGCACTGGGCAATAAAAAGTTTTCCTTATAATAAGTCTAAACCTCTTATATTTCAATCTCTAGGCCAATTGTCTCCCGTTGCTGTGCCTTGGACCACTGCAAAGAGCAGACTACAGATATCTGATTGGCAGCCTCCTTGCAGGTTGCTGTAAGGTGGCCCTCAATGTGTCCCTTCTGCAGCTCCCTCAGTTGTTCCTCACAGGGCACCTGATGATCTTGGTCACTGCTCCCTTTAGAGTTTTTTCCAGCCATGAAGTAGCCCAACCACCCAGGCCATAGTACCTCAACATGGAGACAGGGCTGCTCTGGAAGATGATGAACATTAGGAGTGAAGGTGAACAGCCTATGGAACAGCACTGGATGGAAAATCCTTCTTGCCTTTTTGAAAAGGGATTTAGCATTTGCCTTTTCCAAGATGTCGTGGGCCTCCCATGATCTCCATATCCTTTCAACTATGACAGCCTCACAATGACCTCAGCAGCTCCTTCTTCACTATGTTTTCCAGTGGGTCCCATGTACTCCTATGGATAACATTTTTCTCAAAATCACTGACTTAGCCCTTTCCCACTACCAGTAATAATTTTTCTCCCAGAACTATATATGTCTTCCAGCACTGAATCAATATTTTCCTTCTTTTTTTTTTGCACTGGTTTTTCTTCAGTAATTTTTCTCTTCTACAGAAGACCTCCAACGAGAGAGAGAGACTGAGGGTGATGCAGCCTGTATCAGCTGAGAGCTTATTGGTCAGATCGGGTTTTTTTCTTCCCCTAGAGATTCAAATTTTAATATCTGAAGAGTACACATGATTAGCTGATCTTGCAAGCTGGGTATCTTGCCTACAGAACTAGAAAAGGTTTCATCTTTATCCTGATGTAAAGCAAGGAAATTAGAAAATCCTGAAATATTTCTTGCCCAAAATGACTCAGGAGATGATACGATACCATTCTATATGATTAAAACCCAAACCAGATGCTAAGAGAAATACTGAGATGAAAGGACATTAATGAGCATCATTTTTCTAGTGGATGCTGTCTCTATAGCTCAGAACTCATTTATATTCAAAGGATATGCAGAGTATCTGTAAAGGACAAAAGAAGGATACAACATTAAAAACTGGATTGTAATGGCTCCAAGTTTGAAATACTAAAAAAGAGAAAAACAAAGACATGAATAAATGCTTGCTTGCTCATCCAGAGTAGCTATGTGATCTGAATCACTAATAAAAATCTTCAGAAAGGCTGAATGAGTAAGAATTTTGCATAGTTACTGTTGCTATGAGAGACACTTTACTTATTATCCACACATTCCACAAAATATTTCCCTTTCCTTATCACTCTCAAACAGGTAATGAGGTGCTAGAAAAAATGGCTTCCTACTCTAAAAATTTCTGAGAACATATTTGAAAGAAGGCAGTCAGAATGATGCTTCTCAAAAAGTACTGGGTGTTCAATAAGGAAATCATAAGTGGAGAGAATGGGACAGAGTCAAACTCTGCAAATGTGTCCGAGAAGCATCTGGGTCCTCTGAGACAGAGTTGGCAGCTCCATCTCCCATCTGTCCTTCTCTACAAAAAAGAAGATGCAGCTAAAATTTTCAGCACCTACTGCATCAAATTCCACCACTTAATCTGACAACTAATATACCTATGCACGTTATGTGCTTTGCTAGTACTAGCAACAAATAAGCAAAGTAATTTGGGAGCCACTACAAAAAGGAACCACATTCAATTGCACAGAAGAGTAGAAGCAAATACGTTCAATGGCTAAACAATAAGACCATTATTTGGAAACAAAGTGAATTGTTCTTTGCAGGAAAACCTCTCTACAGTAAATGCACCAAATATCATATAATGTCTTCTAAAAAGAATAAGAGCTTTCTAGAGCATCCCAAGTAAAATCTTGCAGAGCATGAAGGGATTTGCACACTGAAAATAAGAGTACCTTAAGCTGCAAGGTCTTTCAAAGAAATTTTATGCTTATTTTAGAGGAGAAGGTAAGAGGCAACCCCCAACTCTGTTTTTAAACAGTGACTACAATAACAGGTAGTCCCATGAGGTAAACTCCATACAAATCTCAGCTTGATTGTAACAAAGTTTATATTTTCAGTGGATCAATGTTGTCCTTTTCCGGTTTTGAGTTCAATAGCAGATTCAATGTAATGTCTAACTAGCTCTCTCACAGCAGCTCTCCAGAAAAACCAATAGCTCCATCAGGGTGAGAGATCTCTGAGATATGAAATCACCACTTGAACTGAAGTTAATGCCACACAATAACTTTATATTGACAGATTCTGTGACACCGTGTAAGTTTAGCAATAAATGTGTATGAATTCACATTTAAACAGATAGCTCTGACATATTTTAAAGCAATATTTTTATGGAAGCAAACTGGACTGCATCCAAACAGAAAGAAAATTAATCTGCATATCTAAACAATATGATATTTATGTTTCCAATTTATTGTAATAGCCATGGCTTAAACAGACTCACTGGAAAGCATATAGCACAAAAGTTAGGTATAATGCTATCTACTAAATAGTAGCTGATCACCTTTCATTTAGTTCTCCCTTTCATAACAGGAAGAATGGATTTATTAATCACTTGAAAGAAACATTAAGTTTTAGGTTTGCCCATAAAATCATCTCTATTATACTCTCACTTTATAAACACTCTTTTATACTTCTCTGTGCATTAGCAATAATTCTTTTGAACAGTTATAACTTATATATTTCTTTGCATTAAATTTTTTGGAATTTCCATCTTCTTTTCCCAACAATTTATTTAGAAGTACTAAATTACTAGAAGGGACTTGGGGGAGCTGGTTGACAAGGAGCTCATCATGCCCCAGAATGTGCACTCACAGCCCAGAAAGCCAAATTTATCCTGGTCCTCATCAGAAGCAGTGTGGCCAGAAGGGCGAGAGAGGTGATTCTGTCACTCCACTCCACTCTGTGGGACCCCTCCTCCAGTAGTGTTTCCAGCCCTGGGACCTGCTGGAGCAAGGCCAGAGGAGAGACCAAAATGGTCACAGGGCTGGAGCACCTCTCCTATGGAGACAGCCTGGGAGAGTTGGGTTGTTCAGCCTGGACAAGAAAAGGCTCCAGAGAAATCTAACAGCAACTTCCCAGCACCTGAAAAGAGCCTGCAAGAAAGATGTAGAGGGACTTTTGGCATGGGCATGTAGTGATAGGACAAGGCTTTAAATGAAAAGGCTTGGTTTAGATACCAGAGAGAATTCTTTACTGTCAGGGGGGTGAGGCATTGGCACAGATTACCCAGAGAAGGTGTGGACACCCCATCACTGGGACTATTCAAGGCCAGGCTGGACGGGTCTTCTAGAAACCCAGTCTGGTGTTAAGGTGTCTCTGCCTCTGGGAAGGGGTTTGCAACTAGATGAACTTTAAGGTCCTTTTCAACCCAAACCATTCTGTGATTCTACGACTAAACTAATCCCAGCTAAATTTAAAGTGAATACCCACTGAAACTTTGTCTCTTACAAACAAGACTAAGAACCCACATGAAAATCAGTCTTTTCCCAGTTATAACTTTGGCATTAGCTACTAGACAATTGTTTTGGAAACTTAGTCAATTAATATGTATTTATTCAGACTTGATTATCCCAAAAGCTTAATTTCTCTTCCACACTGATTTTGTATTAGTTAATTCAGAGTACTAATGTGGCAAGGTTGAGCTAGCAGAAAATATTTTCTCTGTTAAGAATTCTACTGACCTCATTTGCAAGAAGATATGAAGGAGGAAAAAACTTGCTATTTTTTTCCCTTTTTTTTTTTTTAACAAGTGGAACATAAAATTATTATTTTTTTTTAAAATGGAGCACTGTAGGGAAGGAAACTTTGGCAATTAGTATTTCCCAAGTGTCCTCATCCTGCATATTATGTACACATATACATAGTCAGGCATTCTGTCTAAAATACTAAGTGTGTGTAGTTGTAGCAGCAACACCTTCCACTGATGACAGAGATTTTCCCAATAAAAGATGTCTCCTGAGGCAGTTGATAGTTGTCTTCTAAATGAAATGAGCTGTGTTAGCAAGAGCCTGAACAGCAACATTTGCATTAAGGCTTTTATTAGAAGATACAACAACAACAAGGAAACCAAAAAAACCCACCTGCATTCCTCATTTCCCCACCAATACTGTACTACAACATTTTCTAGTATGAACTACTGTCCTTTTCCATAATTTCTTTTGCCTATCAAGAAAATATTTTTATGCAACCACTTTATTTTCAAAGAGTATCTACTCTATGTCAATGCTGCTGTTTTATTTTAATGTCAAATAGAACAAAAGAAGGCCTTTTACATCTATGAAACCAGGATTATTAGGTAGACAAATCCTCCTCTTAGAGGTACCTAAGCACTATACAACAGGGTTTCACAACTCAAATGCACATCTCTATAGGGTAACATTACTTCAATCATCTTAATAAATTGCTAAAAGTATATCCTGAGGCATCACACTGTGAAGTACAGTCCTACAGCCCTTCAGCTGGGTCCTCCAAACAACCCAGCTGTGGTGCAGCCACCTAAGAATGGCTGTGGCTCTTGTACTTGGACAGAGCATTAATCTGATACAGCCTTACTGCTTCAAATTCAGGTTGCCCATATCATTCTTCATTGTACAATATTCCAGCCCCTTTTTCAGAGTCCTGAAGACCCAGGCACCTTCTTTTTTCTCTTTTGAGGGAGTTGCTCAACAAAAAGCACTTCAGAAATAAGGGGCCTGATTTTTTAAGTGCCTGAGCATCTAAAAAGTCTAATTTTAGGTTTTTATTTTTAAGTGTCTTGGGTGCCATTTCTAGAGTTGTCAAAAAAACTTCATCTAACCCACCACACAGACTGTTTTTCCTACACTCATCTTATTAAGCTAGAGGTTCCCACTCAATTTCTTCACACCAGTTCAGCCCTGGAGGTTCTGGAGCCTTCCTGCCTGCTGAGCCTGCCATATGGAAGAGCTATTTCTCCCCCTCACTGACTCTCCATTTTTTATTTCATTTCAACCAAGCACACAGCTTGTTCCCCATTGCCTATTCCTATCAGTTTTTATCTTGCTTACCTACTTTCCCCCCCCTCACTTTTTAAGAAGTGCAACTAGAATCACTAAGTTTGGAAAGCACCTGAAGTGTAGTCTGTGGGAAAGATGGAAATGCAAAATATGTAATTTGTTTATAGCTGTCTAAAGTAGGAGCAGGGTTGATGAAATTTTAAAATCTCTTGGAATCACCAGATATTTCTTCCTCATTACTCAATCAGTTTTGTAAGTTCTGGGTAAATCTGTCTACACATAAGGTGGCACAAAAAAATATAAAAATATTCTGATGCTAGAGAGCCTTTAGAAACACAGTCTCTTAGACAATTGTCTGTCTACTCCCAGTAGCTGCAAACATACACAAGCTGCTCCAATTTCTTCTGCAAAGCATATGTGTGCAAGGTAAATACTCACATCTCTGGATCTGCAAAGCAGAGTGTGATTTATAGAAAGATCTCTGAAGTGCTTCCTGCACAGCCGAATCAAAAAACCACATATTTTTTAAAATACCTTTGTGGTTTTTTTTAATGCTTCCCATGAATTGATAAAGTAAAACTGGTTACACATTTCTATTTACATAATCATAAGTTGCATGGCTATTTAATAAAAAGGGCAGATATTAACAAATCCAGCTAGGCCTTGAAGTGTTAATTTAATAGGCAATGTGATGCTGACAGTTCCATTTTAAAGCACAAACTCTATATATGCACAAGCCTAAACATAGATGTGATACTTTTTTTATGTATTTGAACTCAGTTGTCATATCTTTAAAGTACTTTACACATCATGACAATTACTTAAAATAAATTCTTAAGGAGCAAGAGAGTAACACAAAACACATTTGGCACTTAGCTCAAGCTCAGTTACTCTGCCATAAACAGTCATTTGCCAATTTGTTCTGAGGTTAATGTAACAGAATACTAATTTTAAAATAAAAGAAAAAAGTCAGCTGAGAGCATTAATTTTCTAACATATTTTCCTAATCCATTTACTTGATCTTGAACACAGGTTGCTTTTAGTAGAACAACATGAAAACAAGGGCAAAGAAAGGTAAACCTCTGTGTAATTATATTAAGTTGGCAGCAGACCTAACATGCTTGTTTATGCTATATAACAAAACATCACAGGAAATTTTTTTTTTTCTGTTTTAGAGTATGTCTGTTACAGATGTGTCAGTACACTCATCCTCATATAGTAAAATTTAATTATTAGAAATTATTTTTGAGACGAGTCACTGAAAATTTCTTTTAAGTCAAGAGGGTGATATAGGTCATAAATGAACATATGCTCTAAGAAGATAATTATTCTTTCTCTCAGGTTATCAAAGCCTTAAATTCAATATTGGAACAACTCAGTCAGCACAGTAAACATGTTCATCGGGTATCTGCACTGTGCTGTCCAAGATTAAACCATTCATTCACATTTCACAATTATCAAGAACATGTGCCATCAAACACTTGAGAAGATAGAGAAACTCTTGTCTCTTTAATTTGCCTGTCAGCAAAAGTCAAACATAATGCAGTATGCAGTAATACTGGCTCTAGCAACTTAATCTTTGTGATTTAGACAAGTCCCAAAGACAAGGTTCTATGTATATGAACAGAAAACCAACACCTCTCCCATACTGGGTCAGTCCAGACCACTCCGGACTCTCCCAATACTCTGCACAAGGATAACAGAAGATGATCTTTGAAAAAAAACATGCAAGTTTGGCCACTTTCTGTGGTCTGTTCCCCTCATAACTTCCCTAGGGCCTACAACAGTTGTTCACTAACATCAGCATCTGTTTATGGGCAAGTTGCCCACAACTATTGTTGTCTATATACACACTGTCCATGTTCCAGCATGACAGGCAGAGAGGCAGTGGGGTATCCACCCCTAGAGACTGTCAAAACTCAGCAAGACAAAGCCTTGGCTGTTCTATCTGGTGTTGGCTGAGGTCCTGCTTCAAACAGGACACCAGACTACACAACCTTCAGAGACCTTTTCCAGTCAACAAGTCTGTCGAATCAAGCATTGCACAATATCCAAACAAATTATTCAAATGTATAAACAATATTGTGTTATTCCAGCACAGAGGTTACATCCTGAGCAACTCGTGCTCAGATTTTATGGTCACTTGAAGCACATATAGATTGGAGTTCACATTATAAGGATTGTGTAAAGATTCCCAAAACAAACTGCAGCGAGTCAAATTTAACAAGTAGATAAACACAAACCTTAATCTGCAGTTCCATATGCAGACTGTGTTTTGGGTGCTCACAGAAGAATATTCAACTCTGGTCAATCTGGCAATAATATGTTTTAACACTGAATTAGATTAAGAACTCATTTTGATGATGTGGTGGATTTCTACTTTCATTATTACTCTTGTGAAACCCACCCCACATTCCAAATCCTGCTTCATGTATAAAGCAACCTTGGCTTATCTCTGATATTCCTGTAAGATCATTTTGAGAAAAGAGGAGAAAATGCACCATAGAGCAAAATTTTTGAGCATCAAAAAATGCAAACACATACAGTCACTCACCACTTAAAATGCAGACTTCATTATTAAAATGGGTAGATTGCTAATGAAGTTTCCTTCTTTATAAGCAACATAACTCACAATGACAGCCAGTTTCAAGGGATCAGACATAATACAATGAACGATGTCTAAGAAAACACATTTTTCTTTATCTTTTAGACAAGTTAAAGACAAGTAAATAGTTCCCTTAGAGCAGAAGAAACAATCACATTATACTGCAATAATTCAACAGCTCACAAGCTATTGCCAAGCAGTAGGACAAGAGGCAATGGGCAGAAATCGATGCACAGGAAGTTCCACCTGAGCATGAGGAAGAACTTCTTTACTGTGCAGGTGACCATGCACTGGAACAGGCTGCCCACAGAGGTTGTGGAGTCTCCCTTGATGGAGATAGTCAAGAACCATCTGGACACAATCCTGTGCCATGTGCTCTGGGATGACCCTGCTTGAGCAGAGAGATCAGACCAGGTGACCCACTCTGGTCCCTTCCAACCTTGCCAAAAGGAGTCTGATACAATCTCAAAAGTATTTATGGGAAAGCAAAACATGTTCCAAGCCTCAAATGGTTTTATAAGATTCATGAAGATGCTGACATCCCAGATGAAGATCCAGAAAACCAAAATATTCAGAGAAAGATACCCATAAGCCCCCCTAAATAATTTTTCACACTCAGTATGCCTACTCCATCTCCAAACTGGAAATAATTTTTAACTAGGAGCCTTTCTAAACAACCTCTGCCAAAATTCCAATGCAATTCATTGTAAGAATTACATTCTTCCTAAAGCATTCCTTTCAAAACTAGTTTCTTCCTTTTTTCAACATTTCTTCTTATGGAATTAAAACAAAACAAAACAAACAAACAAACAAAAAAAAAAACCAACAAAAAACCTCCAACTGAGTAAGAAAGAATTCAGTTAAATAAAGCAGGTTAATTCCTTAGAGCAATTTGACATCAGCATCAAGATATGATAAGTTATTCTGCTCTGTGTGCATTTATAACTTAGCAGCCAGCCGTGACTAATCAAAAGAAATAAACCACAAAAAACCACAATAAATTACAAGACTCTGCTTTTGGAACAGGTGTATTTGACTTTTTCCTGTGAAAGAAAACTCACCAATGGTGTAATATCTCTTCAAATCACTCCTCCTCGGGTTTCGCCTCTGGGTGTTGGTGGCGTTGTTCTGCTCCTCCTCGGCAGCCGCTGTCTGAGTGGCAGGCAAAGGTTTGCTGGGCTGAGCTGTCTGAGCCTCAGCTGCCCCCGGGTTGCATCCTGGCCCACTGATATCCACCGACTGGGACTTCTTCTTCAATCTAAAGGCAGTTTAAGACAGTGAAGTATTGCTAATCGTCATTCTGTACCTAGATTCTGCATAGACTAGCAGAGATATTCCACTGTACATTGCACAGTGATTCATGCACGTCACAGCAGAACATGGAACAGCTGTGATAAATTAGGCCTTGCATTAATTTCCCCTTTCAGGTTCTGCTAAATCAATTACAGCACGTCCTACTCCCATGTAGCCACACATGTTAAACAACCCTCAGATCAGCCTGCAGAGCTGCTTGAAGGATCAGTCCCTAATCTATTTCCATTGCCCTATCATTAAGTTGCTTGGCTTGAGTTTCCAGATATGAGGGGAGTACAAAGAAATAAAATAATTTGCATGAGTCACGGAATGCCTTGAGAGAAAAGAATTGACATATGATCTGAATTCAGATGTAGCTCTACGACTGCATTTCCCATCATGCAATAATTTCAACACATTTTTTTCTCAGGAATGCCACTAACTCCAGGTAATATTTTTTGTACTGCAATAGCAGTGGACAAAAGAAAAGAAATTCTCTGTTCTGCAAAAGAAATCAGTGTTCAACTCATCAGTGGCATCCAGGTACTGTATGAATTATTAACCACTATTCTCTGAGCCCGATCATCCAACTAGTTTTTTACTCCTCTATTTGCACACACATCCAGACGTAACATCACAACTTGTGCACAAGTATATTCTGAGAAATTGTCAAAATCCTTTTTAAAGTCGAGGGAAATGACATTATCTTTTTCAGCTCCTCCTCAGATCTAGACTTTTTATCAAAGTTCCGAGGGAAAGACTTAAACTAACTCATGCTTTAGAGTGGGGTAAGTACACCCTCATCACTGATTCACGACAGTTCTGATATCTCCACTATCTCTAGCAACATAAAATAGAGGTTACTATGCTGCTAGAGTTATTGAATAGAGACAAATTACCGGTACAATGAAGTTCACTAAATACACATTGGATTTTGTCTGTACTTTTCTTAAATTAGGTCTCTATAAATGTATATAGCTGACTGCATGGTTTGATCCTGGAAATAAAAGAGGTTTATGGCATTGCAGTGAGATATTGATTTGAGATGAAGGGATCAAAACAACTCTGAAATTTTGAAGCAAGTGAAGTAAAATGATAAAGTCCTGCACTGCTAGAGGATAATTTTATGAGGCTAACAATGTGATGTTAAGAAGCCCCCTCTTATCTCTGCACTTCCTTATTTTTCAAACATTTTCTCCAGGTATTGGTTGCAATTAAACAGCATGGACTATTTCACTGAGAATGGAATCTGCTAGTTTAAGATATTAACAGATTAAATATTGTCATAATAATAACAACTGCTCTAAATAGATTGGAAAATACACAGGTCATTATCAACTTCTGGAAGATATGTTAATGTATCAACATGTATGTAGAATATTATGAATGACACTGAGGGCAAAATAACTGTACTCATACAGGGTATTGCTTAGTTGAGGGAAAGGGCTAGAAGTTAGAAAATTGGCAGTTAGAAATTAACGTCTCCATGTCACTCAATAAGGCTACTTTCACTAGAACCTTTTTCTGGACTAGTCCAGAGTGTCTTGCATTTGAAGGAATGATTCTCAGCTCCAGTGACTCTGCACAAACAGCTCGGGGTGACAGGGACATTTATCCCTCCTCCACATGAGAAGGGCTGCACTGCATCATCTAGACAAATATCTCCAACAAGCCCACCAATGGATATCCTTCCAGCCTCCAGCAGACTCTGGTTTATGGGTTTTCTGAGGTAGATATTTCACCTTTGTAGTTATATTTCTTGGTTTGTCCTTAATTACTCCAGAACTCATTGAAAGTTCTGAGGTAGGCAGCATCCAGCCTTAGTTTCTGGTTATACTCTGCACTGTGTTCATACAGCAACACCAGTAGCTTATTTTAATGACTTATAGGAGTGACATTATGAGAAACAGTGAACAACTCCTGCTCCACATAATCCAGCAGCTTACATTAGCACTTGCTGTTCAAAGAGCCCTACAGACATGGGAAGAACTTGTCACTGTGATAAAATTATCTTTACTTGAAGGATTTTTGTCAATAGGCCCAGGTATGGAGTCAGTGGAGACACAGCTGGGGATAAACTAACAGCACTATGAGCACTGGTTCATGTAAAAAACAAGATTGGGCAGGGCATCTTCCCTGAGTAAACATTGTGTGAGAAGAAAAGAAAGCTCTTTTTCTTGAAATGATGCTCTTGAAACTGAGACCTTGTTTTGAACACTTCTAGCTTTAAGCCTACAGCTGGTCAAATATATTTACCTGAAATGAAGGCTGGAATAATTCATTGAATCATCAATGGTGAAACAGTGTTCCATCATAATGTTATTCTGCTACATATACTGCTGAATATACCTTCTTTCAGGTGATATAAAAAGTCTTTAAAATTCCTTACCACTAGAAATGTTTGAAGATTTAAAGGATGAGTTTTGAGAAGAAAATCACTAGCTTTCAGGAAGTAATGCTCTACCTCAGACCACAGCTTTTACTGTGATTGCAGGGAATTGCTTCTGTGTTGTTCAAAATAGCTGTGGGCAGAGAGGCTACAAAGTGTTTAGCACCTCTCCATAATCCTGAGGCCTCCAGATCAATAAGTGTACATATGTCCTGCATTACACAAGTCTATGTTCTGCCCCAGAGGGAGACAGAAGGTGAGTGGAAATAAATTTTACAAATTGAAAAATACTGTTATGATTTATACTCTCAGCTGTGTTATGAACACATTCTTCACCACCAAGGCTGTCTGAAGGACAGTCCAATTAATAAAGCTGTCTGGAGGTAGCTAATAAAATAGCTTGCTGCACTGTGGGGAACACCAGATTGTTGTTACAAATATACTGTCTGTTCTTCTAGCATCACATAGGAATAAAAGGATAATACCTGTCATCTGAGCAGTAAAATTTTCACATGGCCTTTTTCAAGTGACTTATGATTAATAAAAGACTTGGTTGAAATGCCTGTAGCAAATTAATGTCGAAAAAAGTTATCTATTCTTGCCATTGAGAATAATTTAAAAGTAAGGCTTCCAAAGCAATAAGTACCAAAATTAACAAAGCAGGAGCATGACAGCCAAGCAAGTGCATGTAATATTGTCAAACTGTTCTTGAGAGACCATGGTGACAGTGCTTTTGCTAGCAGGAAAGACAGATACAAGGTCTGAATTAATCCAGACTGCAATAACAGGGTCAGCTGAGTAGGACACAGGTTCAAGCAAGGACACAATTTTATGGGAATGACTTGACAAAAAACAAGCAGCTCACTCTAATGCATCTTCCCTCAGTCCACCTGAACTGTATAGTGATACAGCCATGGCTAGCAAACAGTTTGAAAAAACACTGCAGTCTTTGAACTGTATCTTCACTAGACCACCATGTCTTGAAAGAAAGCCTGAGTTTTGCATACATTTTGAAGGCAAGAGAATGAATTCTCTGGAAGCCTGACCCTTCTCCAACACCCTACTTCATTGCTAGCTTTGTGTTGCACTTGGATTGGGGTTTTCTGGTGGGTTTTTTTTATATATTACAGCTGCACTGTTGGGCTGAAGTGATTTATTCTTCATCAAAAAGGAATCTGAACATGAAATGCCTTGGAATCACATTCCTCATTCTTGCTTTGCTTCAGGCTGCTTGCTTGTAAAAAAATAAATAAAAGACATAAGAAATACTGTGGCAAAACTTTTTTATCTCTTATTCTATGTATTTTGTAGCAGCCTTCACCTCACTTTTCAACAATGTGTAACACAGGTCTTTCAATATTGCTGGGTGTGATACAAAATGCTGCTGCTGCTGCAGCCTCCCGGCTGGCAGCTGGACAGCAATGGCTGCAAAGACAGCCCTGCCCTGGTCAGGCTGGGAAATGCTTGTCTGACAGCAAGGACAAAGTCCTAACTTGACTGAGACCTGAACTAGTAGGGGCAAAAATTTCCTTTTCTGCAGCTATCCTTAAACCATAGGAACTCTAGGGGAGAGAAGGCCATGCAACAAAACCAAGAAAATCTGCATCCCTTGGGAGGTGTGGAACCCTGAGCTGGTTACTGCTGCTGTCTTCTGGCTACTGGCAGTTCTGTGAAACATGGTTGTGCTCTCCTTGGGATGTTAGAAAAGACAGGCACCTTCCTAGCAAAAGTGGCTCCTTCAGAGGAGAAGCAAATATGGAATAACTCTGAAAGACCAGTTGTTAACAAGTAATCAAGACAACACGCCCTAAGGCCAAAGCTGGGGTTACTCAGCTGCAGGTGACTGGGCCTGGGGATGCTGTGTTTGCTTGGGACACAGCTGAGCAGCATCTCAGTTTGACACAACCCCCTTAAAAGCACATTTGATGCACCTGTTTGCGTAGTTCGATTGCACTGCTGCTAATAAGCCATTAAACTCCCATTTTCTCCATTTCTACCTCACTGTATTTTCCTAGGACAGATGCTGCTCACCCCAATTACTAACTACAGTTGTTGAAGACTTTCTATGCAGCCTTGGTATCTCTAATCTACCAAACAGAAGCACAAAACCCAAATCTGCCTCTCAGCACCCTCTGGTTACTAATCACTGAGGATTTGTTCATCCAGCTAATCCAGGAGAAATGTGCATCTCCAAGCTGTGTGATATGGCATCCCTGTAGGTAGATACACTGACTAGCTGTTGAACTTGCACTTTATTTCTTTGTCCATCCTCTGCATACAATTGCCAGGTTGTCTACTGCATCTTAGAAACCATTTGACAGACACTTTTACCTCCTTCTGCCCAGATGGCATCCAGAGCTCTCTAGCAGCACTTCCCAGGAATGGGTCACTTT
Organism: Chaetops frenatus; assembly: GCA_013400775.1. Classification (NCBI taxonomy): domain Eukaryota; kingdom Metazoa; phylum Chordata; class Aves; order Passeriformes; family Picathartidae; genus Chaetops; species Chaetops frenatus. The sequence goes on along the minus strand of VZTR01012320.1, from coordinate 13,418 downwards.
GAACAGTTTCTTACCAGTTCCCTCAAAAAAAAAAATGTCATCAGGTGTTTGGTAGGCCATACATATAGGAAGTCTTGGGGCTAGTGAATTCTCTGGAAACTGCTGTAGAATTTATGAACATTAGGATTTCATTCCTGGCATTCACTATCACAAACCTATTCCATTCCTAACAAAATCCATGCATTCTTTTTCATATTACAGTGTCAAACTGCATTTTTGAAAAGCAGGATAAAAAAAAAATAGGCACTATTTTCTAAAGAGATCTTGAAAGCACTAAAATCATCATGGCTGGAAGACCAGTCTGAAACATAAGGGAAAAAAGAAAGGAACATTTAAACCATTTATGGTGGAAACAAACAACCATAAGAAGCATCTCAGGAGCTGGGAATCTGTACAATTAAGCCTTTGCAAATTTCTAAGTAAAAGTCCCTTACTGCAAAAGAAATTTGGAGGAAAGCCTAGGTCATTCTTATCTACAGAATACAAAAAACCCTCTCTGTGCCTCTTGTGACTATTGCAGAGATTTTACTACGCAGTTAATAGGAGAAGCAAAACCTTTCATTTGACAAGTGATGTTTGTTCTTCAGAGATGCATTTAGTATTTTTGAATGCTCAGAAGAGCTAGTTATGAATTTGATACCTCTGTAGCAAGAAATGTGATTCAAACTGATGTCGACAGCCAGCTTTTATCTGATTTTGAAAATGAAAAAGATAAACTTTTGTTTTAAACCCAACACTGCAGAGGTCTGACAATTTAAACAGGAGAAGGCCTAACCCCCTGACATCTGCATAGAGAGCCCCTAAAACAGTTATTTTGTTCTCCTGTGGACACACTGGTTGTCCCCCCCAGCCAGGACAGAAATCTGCATTTGCATATGGTTGGGGCGTTTTTTGGCTGCTTTGGCAATTCAGTGGGATCAAGTAAAAGCCTTGTGGTCTGCAGTCAGTCTCCACTTACCACATGATACTCCTTCTGTGTGCCTGCAGCATGAGGCAATGCCATGGAGAGCTGATAGAAAATCTTTTGTTTAATGTTCTTGAACATGACCTGGATTTGGCTCTGGCCATCCCCTCCCAAAAGGAAGATAGCAGGACTAGACTGGCACAGAAAAAAAACACCTGTGGTGATGATGAATTGGTTCCTCATGGCGTGAGATGAAACAAAAGGTGGGAAGGAATTACCAGCAGGGAATCAGCCCAGGGATCTCACAGCCATCAGCAATCAGGAAGGGGGAGGCAAATGGTTTTACACCGACAGAAATTTCAGAAGAACCAAAGGAAGGCAAGCAACACGTATGGAGCAAACACAGCTAAGTACTTCTTTGAATGGTGTATATATAATTGCACAACAGAAATAGTTGTGCAGACCAGGAATATCATTTAGTACAGAAAAGAAAGACACGAGTCAGGCAGAAAGCACCCATTAGAGGCTATGAAGCATGCAGGTACCTCAGCAAACAAATTCCTTGAGCCAGGGATTGCTGGAAGGTGGAGGTTTTTCACAGGGAGAGAGCCACTCAGTGCATGCTCCATCTTTTGTAGTATCACTAATTATCCACTACTAAGTACTGCAGGCAACCGAGTGCAACAAGTCTGCAATTCAAATCTGAATTGGCCATTATGAATTGCAGAGGAAAAGAAACCAAACACCACAGAGCAAAGGACGGCACTAAATCAATGTCTCACAGTAAACAAACAAAAACCTGCAGAAAAGCCCTCCAGTCTGTTGCTTAATGTGTTAATCATGCAGCAGAGTTTTCAGAAATGCAAGCAGCATATGAGATCGTTTGACGGCACAGAGCAAACACAAGGTGATCTTCACATGGGTGGCGGTGCTAAAGGATTAGGAATGAATTCACACCTACACAGCCCGCAAAGCAATTTCAGGGGGCAGATATGTATTAACAATGTAACATTGAGCCCAGGCCCAGGAAAGAAAACATTGCAGGCATCAGAACTATGTGCAAAAAAATTATAGGCATTTCAACCTCGTATTTTGCTTTATACTCTCAGCATTATGTATTTGAGCAAGAAGAGGAAGCATACAAAGCACCCTTTTTCTTCCTCTCTACACATTACCAAAAACTACCATTCACAGACAAGGCAACTGTTAATCATCAGAGTATGAGAAAGCAAACCAAAACAACCACCCTCTCTCCATCTCCTAGTCATCCTTGTGGAAGTGGCCACAGCACATGCTGGAAAATTGCCACCATCCCTCACTCTAAAACATCGAACAATGTCAAACCAGAAGTTTTGACCAGGCTTCAGGGAGAAGATGAATAGTATATAAATAAGGGGAAAATAGCTTTTCTTGCTGTGTGGAACAGGCAACCCACACCCTTTTAACAATATTTATAGACAAAGCTGGATCTTCATGGGTTTCAAGGGCACATCACAGAATAAAGACTTACAAAAATGAACACAAACCTTGTGATTATTCCTGGGAGCATGACAGCACTGCTACAGGTAAACCCTTGGAGGATCATTTACAGAAGACATATAGATTGGTTGCTGCCAGGTTAGATCCATGGACTCCAAGCGGTAGAATCCAGAATCCACTTGTGGTTCAAGTGTGACAAGGCATTCTCACTGCCTGGGAGAGAAGCGTTAGTGAGTCCGCGGGCAAAGGAGTCAAAGAGCTCTCCACACCACACATGGACCTGGAGATGCACATTCCAGGAGGATGAGGCATGGCAGGAGTAGGAAGGGAGGTGATGATGATGATACTGATGAAGAGGAAAATGGCAGCAATCACACTAAATACATAATGCAACTCAAATAGTCATAGCATACACAAGTCATTCTTCTTTTCCTGCCTAAGCCTATGTAAGGATTAACAGCTCAAGATCATATGGCTTCTCCACGGCTGTATAATATTTTACAGCTGCTTTACATGGTGGAAATAATATGCTCTGCTACTAAGGTTTGTGTTTTGTCAGGGATGGGAATTTCTTGATCTGTTCTTTCAGAATTTTGAGAGGGTGGGATGCAATGCTGTACTATTTGCTGACAGATATCTTGATTCTGGACATGTTTTAGAAGAGATGTGTAAAGTAAATTACTATTTTGAATCTCACTATTTTGTTAATAGCTGCTATACTGTTATTTAAATAACTCCCACTAGTTCCATTTTCACAAAAGCTCTTCCAGTACATTATGCAAATCTGCTTCAGTACAATTTTCATGGGTCTTGAAATTTCCAGCTCTGTCATATTCAGCACAGAAAAATTTTGCATAATGGTTTAAAAGTGATAATGATTTCTATTTCATTTTTATTTGTCTCATTAATGCTATATCTATTGCAGCTTTATTTATAAGGATGCATTCAAACTATCCAGACTATTTTAAGGTTGTCTCTCTAAGGAAAGTCTTTACTTCACCTGATTAGAAGTTTCTGAAATCACTTTATTATAGGCTATGCAACCAGCACCCAGATCCTATTCCCCTGAAAATTACTGTGAGATTGTCACACATCCTGTACTCTGGAGGATCACATTCTAGATTACCATCTTCTTTCCCACACACTGAATTCAGAGTTTTCAAGGGCCAGTGTGTCCAATGCTCTGGGAGATATATGTTATACTCCTAGATGCATAGAATACCTCGCTCACAGTTAAGCCATACAAACTTGCAATGTTTTTCCATGTAATTAACTTTGTCATAGTATCAATTTTTTTTCCGTGCTAGCTGCAAGTAATTTATACATCAACAAAGCTGTTTTACCCATGGCCTTTAATTTAGGCAATTGCATTTACATTTCTGATTCCAACCCTACGATTGACTGTTTTCTGAGTTGTTTACAAGTCAGCTGCAATATCCCCAGGCACTTAATGTTCCAGAGACTGCTGTGCTATATGCAATCATAACATGCATACATTTATGTAGTCAAAATTGGAAGCAAAAGGGCCTTTTAATTTCTCAAAGAGACGGCAGAGCAGCTTGATAGTTACAATGCTTTTACAGCACCACAGATTTGTGTGTTCTAGTTCTACCATCACAACAAATAATCATCAGCACAGCAGGCAACCACAGCTCAGGTTCAAATAACATGCTGTGGATATGCCTGTCATGAGATATGAAAACACATATCTGCACATTTTTCTGCCTTGCCCAGTAAATCATACAGCTTGAAACAACTTTAAAACTTCTTTTCAAATATAAAACTAATTTCTACATCATTATTGTCTCCATTCCATGAGATATACATGGGATAAAACATTCTGATCTCATCACTGAAAATTCAGTGAGCTATAAAGGCATTTTGTGAAGGGGGAATTGATAATAAACCACCAGTGACTGAGATGTAGCCAGCAACATCTGAGCCCTGGCAGATATAAGAGCCCTGAGGCTGCAGTGCCTCCAGGCAAGTGGGGACTGGTTGGTCTGGCCTTCCTCCTGCAGCTGGGCATCCTGCACTGTCTCCTGACAGCCCCTGCCTTGTTACCCAGGGCTGCTTGGCTGCTGGAACACCAGCCCTGGGGCCAGAGGTGCAGCAAACCAGAAAGTGCTTAGTGAGAGCATGAATACATGCTGCAGAGTGTGTAAAGACCATGCTCTGTGACCTGCCAACAGATCATGGGGCTGAGGATGGGAGTTAGTCCAGGGCAGCAGAAGCACAAATCTTAGAAGTAATCATCCAAACTCTCCCCATGCTCCTTTCCAAATGGAACATCCTCCTCCATGAGCCACAAGACTTACCCTCATAATGAGGATGAAGAGCACTTTGGGAAAGTCTCCTTGAGGAGGTTAAAATATCTAGAATTTCTCCTTTCACTAGGAGTCTAAACTGGTTCTCAGAGTGTTCTGCAGGATATAATTGTATCAGGTAGATCTCTGTCAAGACACCCAACTTTTCGAAGGTAAGTAAGAGACTAGGCAAAATGAGAAATCTTTCATCATCATTGCCAAAGCAGAATTGAATTTTTGTCTTCCAAATGATGTATAATTCAAGTATTTTGAATGATAAGCATAATTTTAATATTTTATTGAAACGTGCAGAAAACATAGAGTATAAAATGAACTTTATCTTGGTTAGCTTTTTTTAATATTTGATATATATACCTCATCCTCCACTGAAAACCTGTTAATTTCGGCTCTGTTTTCTTGAGGGAGTTTCACTGGGTACTGGCCACACAGATTTTAAAAATTCTTGTCTTGTTCTTTACACACTTCTTATTCATAAATCAGGTTAGCCTATACTAGATGGGAAATAAAGATCTTCAAACATATAGGAGTATTTTGTACTTAACACAAAATTTTCCTCCTACCCTTCTGTCAGGAGACCCTCGTGCTCTAAGCATTGAGCTCTGACTAACTACAGCCAGCTTGCTCTTTTCACACAGGATCTTTAACTCGGCCAAGCAGGCTCTGGCATTTCCTCCAGAGCTCCCAGACTGGCCCAGAGGGCTGAGAGGGGATGCCAGCCCATACTCTGTTCATTCAGACACTGCAGCTGCACAGTAGATAGAGATCCAGAGCCCTGGTAAGGTCCCACCAGGTGCAAACTGAAAATGGGAAGTCTGTTAATGGCCCCTATTGAGAAAATGCTATCTTGGGCATATATGTCATCCTAGGAAGTAGGCAATACCCCTTGATAAGCTGACTAATAACAGGTTGTACTGAGAATCTACAAATAAAGGACAAACATACTTCTGAACAGATAGGTTGTGAAATGCTGCTTACTTATTTAAAAACAAATGGAAAACCCACACAACTATTTTGTTTCTCGGTTTTGTGGGAGTAGGAGGAACATTTTCAATGACTTTTTACTTTGTGTTCACAAGAGTATAAAGGTTGTAAAGATATTTCTTTATGTTTCCACCCTGCAGGCACAGCCCATGATGATGATGTTAGACCCTCTTGGCTGCAGAAGGGGCTGTGCACCAGGAGAAGCTCTGCTGCACCAAGCAGCAGGAGCCACAGGAGACACAGAAACTGCAGGAGTGGAACTCAGGGCATGAGCATCCCACGAGGCAATGAAGTGGCTCAAGCAAGCATAGACATGTACTTGCATTGCATGTGCAATGATCAAAGCATATCACTGGCTGCCAGAAGCCACTGAAGATAGAGCTGGCAGATTTCCACTATTTTAAAATACCTGTCTTCAACAAAAATGCCACTACTCATTTGGATTTTTTTTCCTATTTACTGAAAAAAAGGTGCTTCTAGACTACAGAAAATGTTGTCACCACCAGATCTCCTGCTGGGATGCTGTGTCTGTACACAGTGCCAGGGCTGTGGGCTGCTGGGGGTGGCACAGGTGTCCCTCTCACCTGAATTTCAAGTAGGCAGGGTGGACACTCCACTTACAGCTGTCACAGAAAAAAATAAATACGTCCTCCAGTACTTACATAATTCAGATGTATGTAAATATGTAAGATTCTTAAAAAGGTGTATATTTTTTAAAACCTATTTTTAAAAATTATTTAGGCACCAATAGACATTTTTCAGACTTTCCTGAAAAAAAAATCTATACCTTGTTTCTATACCATAGAGTAATAGTTTAACATTAGGAAAGGATATTGCCTAAGAAAGGAAGGTACTGTCTTATTTTATAAGTTGTACTCTCTTATTTTATAAGTTATAAAATTCATTTTGCTATCTACAGACCAAAGGCTTCATTTTTAATTTTTGTGTTTAATAAACCCAACTTGACATAATGTATTTCAGTTATCAACTTTGTCAGCATTTTTGCAGAAGCTGAACTTTCTTCTAACAAATGTTGCCAGTCAATTAAATTAAAATAGAGAGAGCAGAGTGATGAAGTGTGGTAATGCTCAGTCTTTAATAAACCAGTTGTGTATTCCTGAGTCTCTCCCAGCTTCCTGACAGGGGTACTGATTCCATGGCACTATTAGGTCCCTGCCTGGTGCTGAGGCCACCAGCAAGGTGGTTCAGCTGTCTCCATCCTGGGAAGGAGGTGACCATTAATGCACCCCATGGCTCATCGAGAGACACCACCCAACCTTTATTAACATGTACAACATAAATCCCCAGCTGTCAATTTTAACAGCAAAAAGAAAGATCTGACTTGAGGGAGTCAAGGTGCCTGGGCTCTTCTCAGCATCCTACTCTGGCAGAACTGTATTTCCTGACCCAGCTGTGGAGGCAGGGCAGAGCTTGCCAAAGACCACTCGGCTCAGTAGAAACCTGTGCAAGCCGAGGTTCAAGAGCAGAGCTTGCATCCTTCTGTGGAGTTATCTACCAACCCACTACACCACAGAAACACTTAAACATTTAAACACTGTTTACGTCGCAGAGCATTTAGAAACCTTGTAAGAAATTGCATTAATAAACATGAAGAATTTGATGCCTGAGAGGCAAGCAAGTGCCCAGGATGATACAAGCCTGTTCAGATCCTTGCCTTAAGGCTCCCATCTGGAAAAGCAAAACATTTCAGCTCAACACCAAAGCAGAACGATCCCTCTCAGCTCTTCCCTTACTTTTTTTCAGGGCACATCTTGCATCTGTGTTCCTGTGTTTCAATGAACCCTGTGGGTCAGCAGTGTTTGAGCTGTTGTGCCTGCAGTAACAGCACTCTCTGCCAGAAGCATGGGGAGGATTTTTGGGACCACAGCGCCTGGGTCTGCATGCTGCAATAAGCACAAGTGTTTTATTCTTTCATTCCCAGAGATTTCCAGAGGAGCTGCTTGGCATTTAGGAACAGTTACCACTACAGTCTTGGTGGATGGAGCAGGAAGGAACATGCTCCCAGCAAGAAGTTGAGAGGAGACACCCAGAAGGGCAAACCCTGCAGGGACATTGCAATGGGTTAAAGTGAGATGACCAAGCTTTAGCCACAGATTGCAGATCTTCTTTACCTTTCAGTTGCAGGTGGGGAAGACACTGGGGCAAAGAAAGGAAAAAGAGGAAGGAAGGGGAAGACAAGCAGCACTCCCAGGCAGCCACCTCTGCTTCTGGAGAGGCAGGAATCCCTGCTGTCCAGGCTGCAGCTCCTGTATGCTGTGAAGGGCCTCATCACCGCTCAAGCCTTTCCCTTTGCAGGTGGGACTCACAGGCAGCACTTACTGAGATTCAAGAAGGCAGTCTAAAGTCATAATTCAGTTTCATGCTGAAGTAAAGACATGTCCTCTCCAGCAGACATGGATGACCTTTCCCTTGAACCACCATTTAGATTTATGCCTGTAACAAGCAACAATCTTTTATCCTTTTTTTTTCTGCTCGCAATGATACAAGATAGAGTTGGACAAGCATAGAAAGAAGAGATTGTGTAACAGTTGCCCTGCAGTGTTTTTTATTATAATTTTTAAATCAGTAAGTCCAGAGAGCAGAATATGCACTGCAGCTACACCCAGTGCCAGACCACTGGCCATCTATAGGTACAGTAACTGACATTGATGAAAGAAGAATCCAATCAAAAAGCACTATGTTGAGGTTTATCAAAGCACAGTGAGGCTTTTTTTTCCCCTAGTCCAGAATAAAGAGCACCTCAAGGCTGCTGCCTGGCTGACATTGCCAGGTTATGATTCCCATGATCAAACATAAGTCTCAATGGATAGATGAACAGAGAAATACAGGAGATGAGGAGTTAGTGCCTGACAGTGTGAATAAAGAAGCCAAGGAGAGATTCAAACAGTTGCAAAAGATCAAAACCAGAGCCCAGAAGACAAATGAGACCACAGCATGTTAAATGAGGCAAGTGAGTTTGGAATCATTTGTGTATTTATTTTCCTAACTAGAGCTCAGCTCCAAGGCAGAACTGTTAAACAACCACCTGATCAGAATTTGTAAGGAAACAGCATACAAGCTAAAACATGGAAGCTGCATTTAGACACATGCAATAAAACTGTCAAGATTTTAGAAGTACTGTTAGATGAATCAGATGCTTTTTGTTTAAATGCTAAATGAGAATCAGTAAATCACATTTCCTTTTCAGGAAGTATTGGCAGTATTTCAAGATGTATTTAACTCACAATGTGTGTTTTTTTCCTTGGTTAATCTTCTATGAAAAGGAACTATTAGGAGATCAAAATATTATGGCTAAGCCTTGCTGATTGCTCTTAGGCACAGAAAGGTAAAACCTCTTTCACCTCACATGAAATGAAAAATGTTAGAAATAGGAAGAACTTGGGAATATAATATAAAGCATCAGAAAATAAAACTAAGATATTGGAATCCATTTCCTTCATGCTGTCCAATAGCCCTCTGTATATATATAGACAGTTCAGATCCCAGTAAATTTGGGGGTAACTCCTTACCTCATTAGTGGTAGAATACATCTATTAAAACCTGTGTAAAACTTTACACAAAATTCAAAGTAATAGAAAAGGAAAAATGCAGTAGAATTGCTCACTCTCCTGGCCATCCAGACTGGATGGAGGCACTGAGCATTTCCTGCTGCTGCCTGCTGTGCTGGATGGATGGCTCTGCTCCAGCTGCATGTACCAGGCAGGGTCCTCTCCTCAAAACCCTGGCAGCATAAATACTCAAGCCTAGCTGCTTCAGCACAGACCTCCAGTGTTTGATGCAGTCAAGACTTCCACTTTCAGAATAGTTTAGGCACAAAACCCCCAACTTTCCAACAAAGTCAAAACCCCGAAGTCACTTGGAAGCTTATGCTTCCCAAATTTTGTCTAAAATAATAATTCCCTCTAGAAAAATACACAGTTTTGGTAACTCCAGAATTAACAGACTTGGTCTGGATGTAAGATTAATGTCATGTTTGTATTTTTATAGAAATATTTCAAAGCAACCACAAAGATTCACCTGGAGATATCTAAAATCAGATGGAAATCCAGTCCAGTGTCTTTCTTAGCAGTGATCATTACAGTGACCTCCTGCTGATCCAGTCCCACAGCTTTTCCAAGATAATTGGGTGCCCAGAAAATATATATGTAGAACATTGTTGTATTCATAATTTATGTGAACAAAATGCAGAGTCCCTTGACCTTCCATTACATTTATTCTGCAGTATATACTGCAGGGGAAAAAATGGCTTGGAATTCAGTAAATCATTGAAGTGCATATATTATGAGAATATAAACCTTTTAATGTTAATATGGTAGAAATCAGGCATTTATTTCTATAAAGAAATAGGACATGTAACATACAAGTGGAGAAGGTAGATACAGTATGTTATGTATGAGAACTGACATCTTCATCTGTGCTGCAGCTACTGCATTTCATCTTTATAGAGTGTTGAGAATTCAAGAAATTATATAACTTAGTAAAAAACTGATAGGGCCAGTAACATTTTAAATTCCACTCTGTGAAAATCAATTGCAAGATGTGAAAAGGGAAAAAAACCTCTTCAGGGACCAAAATATCCATCCCATAATATACCCATATACATGTATACTTTAAAATAAAAAAGAGCAATAAAACTTTGAAGAAAAAGGGAGTGTGTGAGGGAAGTGGAAGGACAGGAAGAGCAGAGAAGGAACAGAATAATCACAGATCATTTCAAGATACTGTTATGAGGAAGCAAAAAGGCAATTAATTTTGATTACATCCTTTTGATTCTGCTTATGCTCATTAGTAAATAGGTAACATGGTAGCAATTTATATCATGGAACTTAATTGGAATAAGAAAGCCAAACAATCTTTGCATATGCTTTTTTAACCTGGAAACACAACATAGTCCTACTTGGATGAATCTGTACTTTTCTAAGGGAAAATGGCCCCATCAAAAGGATTTAAAGCTATCTTTGATAGGAGGCAGATCAGGAAAAGTCAACAGACTTAATTTATTTTGAAGTTGTCTCAGCAAGAAAAAACAAGAGACAATGATACTGGCTCAGGAATCATAAAAGAGTCTCTACAATCCACAAAAAAAGTTGGTTTTTTTTTTAAATATGCACATAGATCACTCTCACTTTTTATCCATTCAATCACTGGTTACCACAAAAAAAAAAAAAAAAAAAAAAAAAAAAAATCTGGTAATTCTCATTTGATTAATATACAAGTGGAGTGAGCTTTCAGAGAAGGAAAGCAGAAGAAGACATTTTCTGTGAAGGGGTGTGATGGGTGAAAAAAAGCTCATTCAAAATACGCCGATAGCCCATGAAAAGAGAATTCACTGAATGAGCACCAAATTAGAATCTTGTTCCTGCTCATCCAGAAAGCAGCTATTGAAGATGCTCACCAGATAAAGGTCTGCACATTTTTAGTCACAGAATTACATCTGGATCTAGTCCTGGGAGCAAAGGTGAGAATTTCACAAGCACATGGAGACAAAAGGCACCACTGCCCATACCCAGCAAATGAGAACCTTTCAATGAGGAGAATGCCAAGAGTTAAAATTCTTGCTTGATCATCAGCATCAGCGAATTCAAGCATTTTGATCAGCTGATCTGTTATGAAATCAAGGCTGACTCTTGAGCAGAGCAAGCTGGCAAAACACAAACCTGCCCTACCTGCACAATGCTTCCTACAGGAAAAAAAGAGCAGTTGATTTTACCAATAAACTTTGCATGATAAGGACAGCTGCCAGCTGAACCTGGCATCTGCTAAACTTGCTTTCACAAAAGCACTCTTTCCTCCCAGAATTATACTGAGTATCTTTTAGAAACATAAACATAAAGAAATGTTCACTGCATTTTATTCAGCCATTTCAGGATTTCCCCCACTCAAAAAACAGCAGCAGAATTTTAATGACTGGAAAAATACAGCAGGGCTGTAAGAGAATATTGTAGTGCTTCTGTAGGTTTCCTTCACTGTAACTCTGATTTCCTAAATCTGCTGCAGCACTGGTACATATTTCTGTAAAATGCAGCTCCTAGCAGAGATTAATTAGGAAGAAAAGAAAAGGGCTTGAGAACTTCATAATCAAGTTCTACAGTTATAATACATAGGAAAGATCTAATCAAAAGCCCAAAAGCAGAATTCCCAAATAGCTCCTCGTGCCATCTGATATAACTTCTTTCTTCACTTCCTTTTTTTTTACTCCAAATGCCTTTGCCTTTTAAAGTCCCCATACCTTCACTGTTCCTTTCTGCCAAACTGCCTTCCATGTAGCAATTAAATGTAAAACTGAGATCTTCAAGTCATTACAAAGCAAATTCAGTGTCTTTTGGAACCATTGCAGGGCATGAGAGGACACAAATCAATTTTATGCCAAGATACACTTTTGCATGCATGCATTCAATATGTATCACACCTCATAAGCCTGAGGGGTTTCTTCTTCCACAAAGAACACTTCCAAGGTTTTCAGGGAAGGCATTTTCAAAGCTTTAAGATGAAGTTCTCAACTCTACTGTGGATGAGATCATTAGTCAAATATTAAGATTTTAAACTTTTTGCTGGCAGTAGGTATTTGAGGCTAGATTTGTAGACAGCCATGTTGATCCAAAGAACATTTGCTTTTCTCCTCTCATTTTGTTCACTAGTCATTAGTGGAGATAGATTGAAGGTTCTTTGAGACTCATTTCTCCATTTGCATCTTAGGTCTTCTGAAAAGGGACTGACAGGAAGCACTTTATCACTACCTTCTTACAGTTGACATTCTAGTTTATCCATCAGTGCTTCAGTTCACCACTCACAGAGATTATTTAGTCACTCATCACTACTCAGAAAGAGTCATTGGTGAAATTGTGTTTCACTGGGGGTGACAAAGCTAAAAATTCAAGATGGTGCTTCCAGGTTTTGCCAGAAACTCCAAACTTGCAAGAGCAATATTCCTGCCTTTTACTGCCTTTTTCACTTTGTCCTGACACTAAATGTCTAAAAAGTTTCCACAGAAAGTCAATATTAACTCAGTACAGATTTTTACATCTTCACATCCATACAAATGGCCCATGATTCAGGATGTACAGGCTCAGCAGACAGTAAGTGCTGTCTTTCATCTGGATGACCCAGTAAAACCACAAGTCTCCTGCTTCCCTTGCTTAGCTCTCTTCTGATTCCTCCTCATGCTTCCATCTAGCAAATGGCACAACTCTGAAGATCACCCCCTCTTAATCTACTTTTTCTCTAACACTTCTCCATTCATATTCCTCCACTTCCTCCATGATTTCAGGACTAAAGGAACACATAAGAAAAATGCGGAAAGGAAAATTCATAGAACTGAGATAAGCCACTTCAGTACCTATTTTCACATGGACTCCTCTCTGCAGGAGGTTTTTAATTCTTCTGGTTTTTAAGAAGAAAAAATGGGTGGAGGAATAATATAAGCAATCAGATTTTGGACAGCTTCCAAGAGCAAAAATGCCAGGGAACTACTGCAGATGCAGTAACCTGCACATTTCAATCAGGAATACAAATAATAGCTCAAAATCTACTTAAACTAGCTGTACACAACACCGATAAGAAATCACTTCATTTTTGTTTCTTAGGCCTTTACTTGAGCAGCAGTTTGAAATGACTACCCCCTGACAGACAGAGGCCTTCACTCAGAAAGGCAGGGCTCTATACAAAAGGTGTGTCCAACAGACACGGGTCACCCTGCCTTGTCATTT
>VZTR01012319.1:115318-127786 GCA_013400775.1 Chaetops frenatus | reverse complement strand
GGATTTAGGTCTGTGTGTTGATATATGTGCTAATGTAACAGTTAATTGGGTAGTCTGGTGAAAATGCGTTTGTAGGGGGAAAAAAAATAAGTATGTAAAAAAAAAAAAAAATAGTTCTAATGTAAGCAGTTATAAAACACATAAAAAATGTCTATGATTACCTGAAAAGTGGGCACAAATATACAAAAAGACACGAATTATATTTATTTTTACAGCTAATGACTCCATTTCCTTTTGTAATGTCAGATGTCAGGATGTTTTCTTATTTTCAACTAAGCTAGGTAGGTGCTTGAATAAAAAAATTCAAAAAGCAGCTTAATAACTGGATTAAAGCCTGTGCTGTTTTCTGTTCATGACAGAATGTTGTTAGCGTTGTGTTCTCTGTCACTATCTTCTATTTCACAATGTATCAGAATTTTAATGCCCATGAATTAACAATAATTAAAAAATCATGTTGTTCTTTCCAATGTGATGACTTCTCTTTATTGGCTGACCAGTCTTCTACTTCTGTCCCACAAAACACAAACAGGGAAAGCAATAGATCAAAATATGAAAATACTTACTTTGCCATAATAAACAACATGATTAAAAAACTAAGGGATGGGAGGGGAAAGACTGCTCTGTGAATGTGATTCACTGAGAAAATAAAGATAACTGTATTCCAAATCCTTTGTTTTATGCTTCTTTGAAGCATTTTTAAAGTAGAAGTGCAAGTACCAATTTCTTCTTTGTTCTGTGCCATCTCCTAAAATAAAATAAAGCATAAATAAGGAGCTTTTTTAATTATTATTTTTATTTATGGATGACATTACACTACACATCCATCTCTAGAAATTGGGTGTAGAAGTGTTTCATGTATGAGAAAATTTATTAAATCATTTATATTATTCTCCAGCCTTAGAAATTAAAACCCAACAAAAATCTCCCTTTGTAAGCTGAAACAAGAAAAATTTTAAGCATCAAGCAAAAATTAATTATTCAAAGCACTTGGCCAGCTTTTCAGCTTCTGTAATCACACTATTTTTGCATTCTCTTATTGATCTATGCCAGAAAGTTAACCCTGGAAGTTTCCTGCACTGCACCATTTTGCTGGGAAATACTAGTATTCCATAAGGTTTCAGTACATTGGCCATGTTGAGAAACAGGAAAAAAATAGCTCTGGAAAATTTGTCACCCAGAAAAGGGGAAATCTCTGTTACCATTAATACACAGTGGCGACAGGTATCCTTCATTATCTAACAATTTCTTTTAAAAAATGTTAAAACTTGTAGCATTTTCACTTCACAAAATTATTAAAACTGCCTTTTGTAGAAACAGCCACTTAGTAATAAGGATTTTAATTAATAGCAGCAGCTTCCCTGCAATGTCATCTTGCTGTTCAAAATGGAGTCACCATCTTCATGCTTGGAAGTGGCTGGATTTAGGACTTGATGGAACTACCTCAAAACCAGAAATGTGTAGATTTACACCCAAACTCTCAGAAAGTCAAGGAGAAGACTGCCATGGTATTTAGCCATTCTCTCATTTACTTGGGAATGATACCAGCAGCTTTGTGTTCAACAACAGCCAGTTGGCCTTCCTGAATGTTTCAGGAAGAATATTACCCATTGTTAGCCATTTTCTCCCTTTTTCAGGAGCAGTTACAACAGATTAAGAAATTTCTCATGGAGAAGAAAAATTCCAATGCCAGGTAATTTATTATATAAAGAGATAAGATTTCTCTGGCTTTCAAATTAAAAAAGAGAATTAAAACCAAAAAGCATTTTAAAAAAACCCCAAAAAATACACCTACCACTGATAAAAATTATTTAATGATAACTACTGAAAAATAATTTCTCTTCTTTCCATCCCACGAACAGTGATGGTCCATTTAAAACATGCATGTCCTGGAGGGCTTTTGAAGAAGAAAATGGAAAGACAACACAAAGCACAGAGTATGTTATATTTTGCCTAAAAATTATTAGGCCACATGTTTAACTATATAATTAAAAACCCCCAAACACATCAATAGTAAATCAAGAGTATGGAAGAAATTTCTTTAGAGCCTAATTTTTTTGGGGGTTGGGGGGGAGAGGGGTCTAATAATATCTCAATTATGTAAAGCCACAACAGGGTAAATTGTAAAGTCCATCTATTTGTTCAATATTTTGCCACAGGCAAGCACTTGTTTGACAAATGACAGTAGTCCTAACAAGGGCCTCAGCTAATGAATTATTCACTGGTATATTTTCCAGTGCGCCCAGTGGGTATTTAGTGGATTAATTTTATTAAATGCCAGCTAAAAAAACCAAGATGGTGTTTATTGGTACTGAATAAGGACAGTTTGGGATTTGTTCTTTGCTTAAAAGATACATTGTAAGGCATTTCAGCTCCTTACTTCCTACACGGATATTCACTGTACTTACATACATGATTCTGTTTGCTTGCTACTTAATTTCATCCTGATTTCTTTAATAGCTGGAAGAAAGTTTAGTTCCTTTTTTTCATTAATGCTGAAGGTCAAATTTAATAATATTTGTATTCCAGTCCAAGCACAAGAGAGACAAATTGAGAAGCCTTCTTTGCAGCAGAACTTGGTGTGGAGTCAGTGCCTGCTTCTTACAGTTAATTTTAAAAAAACAGTATGAAATTAATTTACATCCTGTGTTAGCAAACATGAGCCGTCAGTGGCTATACAATTTCCTCACTTTCAAGGATGTTTTTCATGAGGTTTTAGGTCTTTGTTAGTGCTCTTCATTTGAAATCTTCCATTTTCACAAGGAACAAGAAAACCACACCTCAAAAAACTACACTCAAAAACCAGAGGGAAAGGGATGCCAGGAAGAAGCCAACAGCATTTCTGTCATGTTGACTTTCCCATTTATGTTACTAATGCTGTCTAGTGGAAGAAGTACTTAAACTGATCACTTGACCCTGCTTAGCCCTTCCTTGGACTTCAACATCTGCTAGCTAAGTGCTTGTAAATTTTTGATTACAACAAACATAACAGTGGTTTCTCTAGTTAGCTGACAATTTAAATGCCATGCACACAGGTTAAGGTCAGCTACATATGTACATTAGAAAAATAAGTGCAGTAAATTGAGGGGCAGCTATGTTTTGAAGTGTAGCTCCTGATGACCTCCACTTTTTGCCCTCCTTTTTTTGCCTTGTTTTACACAGTTTTTGTTCATGTGATTTAGGTTCCCTTTGGAGGAAAATGAATTTGAAGCTCAGGATGAGGTGGAACATCACATGCATACAATCCATAAAGGGAATACAGGGATCTGAACCAGTCCCTGAGCCCTGGGACATCTTCAAAACACATCTCTAGTATGGATTTTTGTTTCAGGGCCTAAACTAAAGTGCAGACTAAGAAAAAAGCCCTAAAACTCAACACTGTGCAGATACAGAGGAGGCTGGCCATGGTCAGTGCTGAAGCTCCAGTTTCTCCAGTTTGGAGGGCAATCATGGGACCATTCCCCAGAGCCTGCAAACCCTTTCCAAGCCCTCCCATGGAGTGGTGTTGGGGCTGGGATATGATGGCAGTGCACCTCAAAGCATTTAGCTATGAGCCAGGGCTACCAAACACATTCCCAAATAAATTTGCATTTTAAAACTGAGGGGTTTTTTGTGCAGCCTGCCAAAACAATGATACAANCCACCACAACCACACCCAAACAAAAAAATCACCACCAAGGCTTGAGAGTGGCTTTTGGGCTTGTCTGACTGTTTCCCAAGCTGGCAGCACTAACCTGCAATCATACTGCTTTCATCAAGCCCCTAGATCGTAATCAGCTCCAAAAGATCCAGGTAATCTGGTTTCTGTCCATTCTTTACGGGAAACCAACAAAACATTTCTTTGTTTAGAGATCCATGCAGCACAGTGTGATTAGCATGCACCCAGCGTTGCTTTTGTGCAAAGCCAGTTTAAATAAGATTTTATGCTGTTACTGACTGCAATCAAGTACAGCTCAGCTTTTACTGCATCAGCTTGTCTCAGGGGAGTTTCTTGGGATATTTAGTTCTGGGGAAAAAGAGTGCTCTGCACAAAACTAATATTTGGGGTATTTTTAACCCCTTTTTTCATTTCTCTTCATCTTGGTTCTACAGTAACACCTTCACTTTTGTTACCCCAAGTCATGACATGGAAATGCTAAGAAATGACATGACATCCAAATCCAAGAATATCCCCAAAACAAAGAGCTGTGAAAAAGTCTTCAATTCTCACAGCTTCTACAAACACTTCTCAAGTTATCTCAAAGATAGTTATCTTAACAGGGTTGCATCAGGGATGGCGCCAGGAAAAACTGCCTTTCCCATTTTTAAAACATGACCTTCAGGGCTGAATTCTTCCAGAAAAGTTGATACCTACAGTTACAAATTTCTAAAGATAGCATATAAGTCTCAGTCTTCTCTGCAAAAAGGATAATATATTGTATATTTTAAAATCGCTGTGAAATAAGCACATTCATAGCACTTCTTTCTGATAATTCTTAGTCACAATTAAGGTTATTTATACAAATGTTCATCTTTCCAATGTATTTCTTAAGGCTAAAGTTTCCGCACTGATCCACAATAGAGATGAATTTGATAATTTTCAGCCAATCCTGTGACAAATTCTTTTAAAAGGCTTTTCTTGGGTAGGTCTAAGCTGCAGTAGCAATGCAGTAATCATTCAAGCAAGGTCAGCTGTACATGAAATTCAGCAGCATTTCAAGGGAGAATTCTTTATTTCTTGCAGTCTAGATATTTATTTTATCTGTATTTTATTTCATTTAGGTTTACATTTACATATATAGTAGCACTAATTTCAGCAAGAAGGGGGTCAATGTAATTACCAATGTGAATTTGTATTTGGACTGTCTTCACTTTTAAAACACAGCTAGGGCTCAAAACAAGTAAGAGCTGAGAAACTTGTCATGGAAAGTCACATGGGGACTAGGGCATTTCTGCTGCCCCCGGTGGGGCAGTAACAGAAAAATTAAAGAAAAAATATCTGATCTAACACAATGTGTTATCTTTGGATGCAGATAGATGGTGATTTAGCTTAAAATACAGCTCAAGCAAGAGGAGTTGCAATGAGCAGTGTGGGTGAAGTATTTCCCTACCCTAAATTTTTTAAAAGCCTGATGGCCACTGAAGATTAAATTATAAAAACCTTGTGTGAGAGAGAGTCATCGAGGCAGTCAGCCCAGCCAACAGCTCCATCACCTGATTTGGTGATAAAAGCCAACTCAATTTTCTGGGTTTTTTCCCAAAGGTCCTCTGGAAAATGGGAGCAAAGAGTCAGGGACAGTCACTGCGTGATAACGGGATCAGGATGGAGATGGCTGGACACAGTCCTTCATGTTGGTGGTGCTAGGGCTCCATGCCCAGCCTTTGGACCTGGGCAAAAGGCCTTGTTTAAGACTTGATGGAACTATCTCACAACCAGAACTGTGTAGATTTTCACCCAAACTCTCAAACAATTTAGAACACTGCCATGGTTTTTAGCCATTCTCTCATTTACTCAGAAATGACCCCAGCAGCTTTCTGTTCAACAACAACCCGTTTTCCTCCTTGAAGGTTTCAAGAAGAGGAATTTTACACATTTTTAGCCATTTTCTCCCTTTTTCAGAAGCAGTTACAAAAGGTGTAACTTTTCCCAAGGTCTTAACTGAGAGTTCGGTGGCTGCCCCTGGAGCCCTGGCAGTGTCCAAGGCCATTGGGGCTTGGAGCAGACTGGGCCATGGAAGGTGTCCCTGCCCATGGCAGGGGGTGGACTAGATAAAGGCCTCTTCCAAGTCAAACTCTTCTGTGATTTCAAGAAAAATATGAAGAAGGTTTTGTGATCACAGCTGGACTTGTCAAGCTCCACCCACTGCCTGCCAGAGCTGTACAGGACATTCCTCACTGCTGGTGGGGCAGCTCCTCTTTCCTGTGTCCTGCCACACACACCCCTCACCCTCCTGTCTGCACATGACCTCTGCTCACAGGACTGTTTCAGCAAAAATTGTGAGGACTTGCACCCCACAATCACCACAAAACTGTGATTTCTGTGCACGTAAATCTCACTTGTGAAAAAATTTTTGCATATCAGTGGGAAGAGGAGGCTGTGACCAATCAGCAATTCATACCTGGTCTTGCATAGATTTTTAAACTTCATTTCCATTACAAATTAGGCAGTCATTTCAGTCCAGCTTTCACACAGAAGTCCATCCAGAGCCATGTCCCAAACACAAACTATTTTATCAAAGTCTTTGCCTAAACCTTATTTAGCAGACTTAAAAGATATCCAGGAATGTGACTTAGATTTATGAAGAACTCTGAGATCAAGTATCTGAACAGCACTGTGGAATATTGCCATCATGGCAGGGATTAAAAGCCCACATTTATAAATCCACCATATTTCCCAAATGCAAAGTAATGGTTTATTAATCAGAACTCTTTACTAAAATCTTGTTGCAACGATTTTTCTTAAAGCTGTAACATTTGCTCTGCAGTTTGAAGATTCCCTGTCCATTTGGTAAATACCTATTTCTAAGTATTAAAAATGCAGAGAAGTGCATTTATTTAATTGTTGTTTTTTTTTTCTCTGAAGCTGACGTAACTCACTGAGTGAAAGAAAACAAACTCAAGGACAAGGAGTCTGAGGTAACTCTGCTCCACCAAACTATTCCTGCACAATTTACTCACACCTTCAGCACTGAAGCAGCCAAGGCAGTGCCCACCCAGGCTGGAGAAACCCATCAGATGACCCTAAGGGACGCAGCAAGGGTCACATTTCACAGCCCAGTTGTTCAGCAACAGCTCCAAAATTACACTTTTGTCCCCAAACACTCTCACCGGAGGCTTCTTCAGGCCCTGGATGGATCATTGGGTTTTTCAGCCAGAACATGAAGCATTCAAGGTTTAAGTCATCAAAAAGTAATTTTAATGAGCTATGTTAAACCAAAGTAGCCTCTTTACACCTCTTCCAGGCTAACATTGCATTTCATTCTATTTCCAGGAGTCCTGATGAGGGATTTCTTTCTTCATTTCCCGGGATAATGGCAGTGCAGATTCATAATCTGAACACAAACCTTTAAATAAAATAAAAGGCCTTGCCTCCTTTTGGGACAGCATTTTGAACATCCACGAATTGTTGTAGCTTGAAGAGATCCCAGGTTGGGAGAGAGGCTTGAGGGCTCGCTGGCAGGTGCTAATTGGCTAATTACACAGAACAGTTTAGGCAGCAGATAAGCTGAACTGTGGGTTCCTAAGAGGAAGAGATAACCTCAAAGTGGTGCTTCCCTCCAGATCAGCAAATGCAGGGAATTCAGAGAGGGAGTTGGGTGCTGCCCAATTCTCCCCACTCATCCCAAACCAAACCACTCTAGGAGAAAACTCCCAGACTGCTGGAAACCAACATCTCGCATCTCATGCCGTTGTGGGCTTTGTTAAAAACATTTTCCTGCAGCATGTCTTTAATTATCTATGGCATATTAAAATCCTTGGCATTGTACTAAATATACAGAATTATATTTAAATTCAATTTCCTTATCGCCTAAAATTATGGATTTTTTTGTCAAACTCTTCTGAGACGTGTGCATCTCACAGGACAACCATCAAAACAGGGACCTGGGCTGTGATGGTGATGTCAGGATAAGAAGTGATGCCTTCAGTCCTTTACTCCTCACTTTCTCAGGTGCTTAACCAAGAGTGGAGGCCTACTAGTAAAGTCAGTGTGCATGCATGGTGGGAATACAGTGAAAGAGTTCCCTTGTAGAACAAAGCCAAAATTTACTGATTTTAAAGGATGTCTCTGTCCACTTTTAGGTGAAGTTTCATTAGATTTGTGCCCTCATTTTTAAGTTAGGACAAAATCAATTTAAGGGGTAGACAAGCAGTTGGTTGTCATAGTTTAGAAATGGAACTGGAAGGGTTGTACAGGACACCTCTTTTTTGCAAAAATAATAGTTTTTCTTGACTTTCTCTATTTGTGGTAGTGGGGGCCACATCAAGAAGACTGAAGGAGAATCTCAAGGGTTATCTGCAGCAGGAGAGCAGGTAAACCCTGGGTCAGTGATGTGCCTGACTCATCATGTCCCAGCCCAGAGAGGGGAAACATCACCAGTGCTGCTCCACAAATGGATGTGCAAGAAGGGTAAAACCAGGGCAGGGAGGGCAGCAGGGATTGTCCTTGAAAAGCAGTGAAGCCTCCAACTGAGGCACTGGCAAAGGGGCCATCTGATAATTATGAGGCTCAACCCAAAGCAGGGACAGGTCTAACTCCAGTGCTCAGCTCAGCTTAAGAAACTTTTATTTATAATGCACTGTACATGCATTTGTTCATTTATTTGGGCTTACCCAAACTGAAAGCTGCTAAAAGTACATAACATGAAGAGTGTGGAAGACAGTGAGATGTGTGTCTTTGTTGCTCATCCAGATAAGGTTCTTCATCCCAATGATGGCAACATTTGCCACTGTAAGTTAATAATTATGAAGTGCTTGGAGATCCCCCAAGATAAAAACCATAAAACACAAAAAACCTCAGCATTGGCAGTATTACATTGAAAAAAAAGATGTTCTAAAATTTGGCCTAATGTAAGAATTAATTAGCTCTCAAAATCAGTTTCTGGCTGAGGAGAACACTTGGGGGCACCTTCCTATTTTTTTTCCTTTTGCTGGGATAGGAGGGGACAGCACTGCAAGAGCTGGGCAATCTGCAGAAAGCCCAGACCCTCAATCCTCTGACAAAAGACCCTTTTATTTTTAAAGCAACTGCTTGTGCTATGATCCCTTATACATCTCTTTTGTGTCTGTGATGCTGTGCAATTTTTTCCCCCTTGGATAGGGTATCCTTTCACTATTCTTCTGCTGTTCAGTGAGGAGGTAGGCAAGGACAGCAGGCTTATTTAAAGTGTTCTCCCAAGGCAGTGCAGCGTTTCCTCCTCTCCTTTTCCAGTGGCTGGTGAGTAACAGAGACAGTTTGTGAAGATGTAGTCAAAAAAACCTCAGGGTTTTCTGTAGGGTCGTTTGTTTCACTCAGAACCCATGGCCAATGCCAAGCCCACGACATCGTGTTCAGAGCCAGAAATTTAATGGAAATTGTTTTAAGTTTTTATTTCCTGCCACGGGCTTTCTGAGGCACTCTCAGAATTTTCCTTTCAGGTTAAGCTGGAGCTGTTCTGCATAAATATTTATGCTAGGGTGTGAAGGGGGGAATCACCTTCTGCGCTCCACCCAACAAAAATGTTGGAAAAAATGATGCATTTTTGGTAGTCCATTTCAAACATGTGGACAAGGGCAGTCTTTGACTATATTTTACTGACTTTCTGGCTGGCATGCATTGCAGTCTTTGCCAAAATCAAAAAATACAGAGAATATTATATTTTTTAGAAGCGAAGGGAAAAAATATTTTCCCTGACCCCTACACCCCCATTTTTTTTCCTAAGTTTAAATGAACAGCATTCTGTAAAAGTATGTCTTCTTCTCAGGAAGCCAGATCTAGACATGAGGAAAACACTACCCCAATCAATTGAAAGAAAAATGCCTTTCAATGATGTTTCCACACCGGAAATATAAAATAGGCTGATTCTGTAACATATTTTAGTAGTCAGAGATTCCTTTTAGCCTGTTTCTCTCTGATTTCTTGGAACACAGGGAGGAAGGACTCATCCTCAGGGGGTACAGGGCCAAGCAGATATATTTTCTGGTACGGGAGGAGAAACCAGAGGGTTCTCTGGTAGGGGAGGAGAAATCAGAGGCCAGTTTTCCCCATTTTTTGAGCTTGAGATCTGGGGTGTCTGGGATCTTCACATTTCTGCCTCCATACTTGACTCTTAACCTGTTTTACCTCTCTCTTTATTTTGAAGATATCACCTTGTGTTGACTTCACCTGGCACTTCTTCACCCAACTAGAAAAAAGATTTCAGTTACAGGAGTTTTCAGTAGATGAACACAAGTCATGGAACCACAGAATGGTTTGGGTTGGAAATTGCTTTCTTTTATTTATAGAACAGGAATTTCAGAGGAAAACTCTGATAATTGTGGTTGTCAGATGATACCACCCAGGTGGCTTTGAAGCCCTGTGTTTTTCTGATACCACATTTACCCTGTACTGGATGAAATTGAATTACCGATGTTCAGAATCTGTTGCTGGAACATAAATTTGGTGAGACACAGGGTCTGACACAGTCAGATTCCGACTGTCCATAAAACAGAACCGTGATTTAGTCCTGTGACCTTCCTGAAAGACTGCAGAGTCACAATTGCTGCTCTGATTTCTCCTACCAGACTTCTCCATTATTTTTCCCTCACTGAGAGAAAACACATGCACTGAGGCTAATGAGGAAAAGAATGAATGAAAACTGAGTCAGGATGTGCCATCTAATTCCCACACTTCATTTATTGGCTTAATTTATTTTTGAACTTACACAGCTAAAGCTCTATGCCAGTTCATGCTTATAATGAGTTTAGATTGGTTTTTAAGAACTCACCTTCGACATATTTGAAACTCCTGTTATGTTAAGTTTATATTGAATTAGTGACCAACTTGCAACATAAAAAGTAATTATAATGAAAACCTGGCAGTACAACACCACAGTTTCAAGCAAGATTTCACAAAAGAGGCCATTCATTCTTCTTTAACTTATCCATAAAAACAAATATTATGCCAAAAAAATTCTGAAGTATTGTTTCAGTCAAGTTGAAACTGATGAGTTTGATTGAGTTTGTCATTTGTGGAAGTTCTCCGTCAGTTTCAATTAGTTTCCTTGCCTTTAAATAAAGACCAGATGACTTCTGAACAAATAGCACTTAACAAATAATTGGGATAGAACTGAAAGCCACTGGGTGAAATTTACAGTTTTGTGGAGTCCAAATTCTACATGAAAGGTAATGGAAATTGTCCATTCTGAATTGCAAAGAGCCCTGCAGCCCTAATGAAATTTATGAAGGCCCCAGACATTTCTTAGCTGGCATTTTTCTGACTGGCTCTGGGGTTCTCCAGCCCTATCAGGTGTTCACAACGACTATGGGAAAAAGACAGTGGAAATCTGTCAGGATTGGGACAAAAGAAAGGACTTCAATGACAAGTAAAGTCTGCAGGGAACATTGGCCTCATTAGAACAGACAATGTAACTTCTTTGCTGCCTTGAAAGTTCCAAAATAAAAGCTTAATTCATTCAACCTGTATCCATGTTGCCATACCTAGTACAGGCAATTGGAGAATAGGTATTTCTCTGCAATTACTTTTTTTTTCCTACCTGCTTCATGTGTCCTGCAGCAGAGAGAACATGAGCTGGTACAGTTTGAAAGGAATAAAAAAGAGACCAAGTAGAGATGGAGGTTAAGGTTAATGAGTCAGCTTGTTTTAATTTTTTTTTAAAAAAGAGGACAAAACCCACAAAGTCATTCTTGTTTCCAACAACAATTGAACGTTTCAAACTCCAAATTTCTCACTCCTATCCTCCCCCTTTCAGGAATTCACTCTGAGGAGGAGAAATGCTGCCCATAACTGTTTTTTCAGTCCATTTAGAAGGGTGTATGTTTACTACAAGCTCATCTGTTTGATGGTGTCTCCAGATTTGTTGTGCTGACTCTCAGCTGGTCCCAGGAGTTGTGCATGTTGTTATCTCTGCTGGGCTGCAGATGATTTCCCTCACTGTCTGCTCCTGCAGGGCTTTGTGCTCCAGACAGCTCCAGGGCTTGAGCAATCCCCAGCCCTGTGCCAAGGAAAAAGAGAGAGGAGGGAAGCATTTCACATCATATTTTACAGGGGCCATCTCTCACAGACTGGTTCTTACATCTGAATTATCCAATTTACCTGGAGTCAGAAGCAAATGCAGACAAATATTCCCCACGTGGCTATTGAGGGGTGCATTTCCCTGTACAGTGGGCATGTTTTTGTGAAGAAACAGCCTTGTGAAGCAACACAATATCTTGCTAGGGAGAGAAAAAAGAGGTTTTGCTGGCTGTAATGAAGCATGCTGCTAATTAAGATGATCCCAAAATGAGCAGTGTCCCTGGCTCTAAGGGCCCACCACCTCATTCTCACCCAGATAACTTGCACAAAAATAAAAAGTGCAGGATACAGCCAGCTTTGGCATCACTGCTGATCAGCCTGCCTGGCCTCTCCTTTTTCCAGGCAGAGGGAAGAAAACAAACACAAAACCTTAAACTAAACAGTCTGAGATAACTTGTCAGCAGTTTGCAGAACAACAACACCCTTAAAGGCAAATTCAGCACTGTAAAGCAGAGTTTTCTTGCCCCAATGCATCCACCCCACAAATTTCTTTTCCCTTTTGAACAAAAAGGAGTCCTTCCCAGTTTCTGTTCCTGGTTGGTTGGAATATCTGCTGTGGTTTGTGGATGCACCTTCTGCATCCCACATCCCTCCCTGAGTATCTGGACCCTCAACCCCAGTTGTCTTAAGCATTCCACCATCCCTTTTCTGGTGCCCGAAAACCTCACATGCAGCACATGCTTGTATTTTAACATGTCTGTTTCCAGGATAAACTTGTGAAG
>VZTR01012319.1:103902-115305 GCA_013400775.1 Chaetops frenatus | reverse complement strand
AGGCTCTAACTACACAAAACCACCACCAAAACCTGTGTTAGTTTGGGTTTACCTCATGCAGAGCAGTGAGAGCCCTCTCAATATTTTTTATTTAGATGTCAAGTGTGACACACACCCCTGTCAGATATCTGACACAGAGTGTGAGGACCCCTGAGCACCATCAACAGCAAAAACATGTCACAGTGTGGGATAGTCACATGTGTGCCAAGGTCTCAGCTGAGGCCCAAATGATTCATTGCTCTGTGTATGTGACTCAGTTTTCGTTGGCACCTCTGCCTGGCTCAATAAAGTTTTGGCTTGCCAGATTATTTAATGAAAAAGAACAGTGGCAAGTCACCTCACAGACTGATTGGGACCAAGAAAATTAGGAGGAAAGCCAAAGTGTGCATCTTTCACATCTTTTGGTTAAGAGGCACAGAGGTCTTGGTTCTGAAGGAGCAGCTGCTGAGATGCCACCCACAAAAATGTGGCAGCGCTCAGGAATGGGGCATCTATCCAAGGAGGATAGCAAAGGCCACCCATGGGTGGAAGAAAAATTGGAAAGACAGCAAATACCTTTTATTCACACCATCAAATCAGGTGCCTGCAGGTATCTTATCTTGTATCAAGTGGCTCCAGAACAAAATAAATAAATCAATGTTTTCCTGATCAACACAGCACCAAGGGTTTGGGAGATAAAGCAGCCATCATCACAGCAAGGGTGGGATCTGTTTTTCAAATGTTACTGCTTTGTGCTGTGTTAGCACTGCATAAATTTACTCCAGCAAACTACATTTAAGGCCTCTGGGGTAGAATGTGGCATTTGTTTTGAACAAATCTCCTGTCCAGTCACACCTTCAAGTTTCACCTGTTCTTTATCCTCTTTTTCCAAAATCGATGTATCCAGCTGGTCCAGCCAGTGATGTGCAGCACAGACGACAAGGGACACCAGGTTCCTGCCACAACCCTGAGCTTGTCCTGATGGACAAGAACAAGATTATTATTTTTTCCCTAGTCCTTTAAACTCTTTAGGAGTCACAACTCAGAGTTCCCAGCAAGGTTGCTGTTTAATGACAAATATTCCCAAGATCCAGTGACATTTGGCCAAGACTTTCTGAAAGCCACACAGTCCTGCGTTTGTTTGGTATTTTATGGCCATGGATTTTAAAGGACTCTGGGTCCTGCCCTAGTCAGCCACCTCATCTCATCCACGGGGAAGATACAGAGACCCAAAAAGGATCATCACAAAATCCCCCAGCACCACGTAGAATTTACTGAAAGAATATTTTCCCTACCTTGACCTGAACCACTACATTCAAAACACAGGAAAAAGGCCTCTTTTTTGAGGGATGTCTCAAACACAGAACAATACTCTAGCACTGCTATGGATCCATTTCCCCCCTGCCAAAAACATCAGGCTCCATTGCTCAGCTGCCAAATATTTACATGTTAGCTCACAGCATCGTGCTCCAATCTGCACAAAGATAGTGGAAGAAATAATAAAGACCAATGTGTAACAAAAACACAGCAAATACCCCCAAAGCACATCACATTTCCTGCTGCCAAATTTCAAGCACTGCCAATTTCTCTCAAGCTTTGAACATTCTGAAGAAACCTGTCAGGAAGACGACAAGCAATAAATTTCATTGGAAGCCACCAAATGAGCACTTCACTTTGGATAGATTTTTTTGCCACTGCCTCTCACTCGAGCAGCAAATCTCCCTCCCTCTTGCAATGAGGTTTCTCCTAAGATGCAGGAAAGGGATTAGTGCAGTATGGATTCTGTACAGGCTGGGTTCAGGAGTTCCACTCATCACAAAACTCTGTGGCATCTCAAGACAACTCATTTCTGTGACTTTGGTGTGTGTCATGTTAAATGGAGATAACTGTGCCTTGCTCCATGTGGAGCTGTTATCAGATGTAATAATCCATAGCCACTCTCCTCTGCTATCATGTACGGGGGTAGGATGGGAGGGTGGGAGTCACAAAATGTCCACTAGGAATCTTGGAGGCTTCTTTTTTTATTTCTTTTTTCCCATTTGAGTGTGAAGGAGAAACTTCAGGAAGGCCCCTTGGATCTCAGATTTCAGAGGGAGGATCAGGGGCCATTTGAAAACCAGCAGGAGCTCATAAATCAGACAGGAGAGGACTTTGGGCCCACAGAGGGCAGAAAAGAGAGATCAGTAACCCCTTCATCTTAAATGTTGACAGCCTCATTGACTGGACACCTCAAGATAAACTTCCAGGCATCTTTTGAAGAGACAGTCCTGCTGCTTGCTCCTTCTTGCCAAGGAATCAGCCAGTTTTGTCTGCATCTCAGCTGGTATTCACAGCTGTGGTCACAGGAGTAACAGAGGTGCCTTATCCAAGTTCTTGTCTCATAATTTAGCACTTTGTGCAACCCTTGATGGTCCCTTTTGCTGCAGCTACAGCTCCTCTGCCTCACAGCATTGCCATGCAGTGTCCAGGGTTGTCTTCCAGCAAATTCTCTGCTTGTTCAACCCTTTGACCCACGAGTGCTTTTCAAATTGTACTTTTCTGCCTGGTGGGACTGGAAGCAGCCGTGGCCCACAGCAGGATGCTGAGATCTGCTCACCAGGGTCTGGGGAAACACCATCGACCTCCCACAGGAGCAGCTGGGTTTGTTCCAGGGTGAACCCTAAGAGCTCTTGGAAATGGTCTGGCAGCCTGTGCTGTGACCACAGCTGTCCCAAGGAAGGGTGAGAGTTGCTGTTTTCAACAGAGAACAAATCCCAGGTCTGTGAGGCTCAGGATTCTCAGAAAAATCTTCCCCTCATCACTGCCCTCGTCACTTTTTCATGAGAAATATCCAATGCTCCTCATTACTTTGGGGTTTTTTTACATGTACCTACACAACAATTTTCATTTTGAGCAATCATAAATGCACCTCTTTGCTCTTTGGACCCTGCTGAAGCTTGCCTGTTTTCACCCTGACCAGTTCCATGACTGAGTAAGTGATTGAGCTCATAGTAATCAAATTACGAAAGGAAACACAAACAGCCAGCAATGGACACACACACAAATAAGAAAAAAAACAAGGGCAGGAATCTAATGAAAATAGCATGCAGGCATTTCACAGTAAACAAAATTTGGATAAGCAAATTTCACTCTGGAGGTTTTAGTTAGAAAAGTAACCTTTTTCTCAGGGAGACTGATGCATTTGGCATGCCCAGATGCTGGGTTAGATCCTCAGCCCTATTTCCAACCCTTCAGTCAATGACAAGTAGATGAAAAGTTGACTTGGGTTGCACTAAAGACATTCCTCTTGCAGACAATGTACAAATAATTGTACATTTCCCACTCTTTGTCTATTTGACAAGCTTTGGGGGAAGATTACAAGGATGCTGCACTGTGGAAATGCAGCACAAGGTCACAATTTTATTTCTCTTGCAAGTTAAAAGACCAAAAATGCCAGTTGTAACAGAAGCTCCCCCCCCATATTAAGGGAAGAACACTGAATCACCTTCCACAGAAATCCTTTGTTCTGCACAAGTGTGGCTTTTGGAGATTTTTTTTTTGGAGAGATGTTTTTAGAAGAAATAAGAACCCATGTGAAAGTTGCAGAGGTCTGTGTCACTGACAGAAGAAACTGTACAGATGCCATTGTTGATAATTTCTGCTCTAAGCTGCCTGCATGCCATGGTACTTGGGTAAAATATTGCACTATTTCTAAAATTAGAGTTTGTGTCCAACTTGGCTCGTTTGGTGCCATACTAGCAAAAAAAAAAAAGTCAATATCAAGATTTTAACAAATCCCGGGGCAAAGATGGGGGCAGAGTGTGCAAAGAAGACAAAAAGAAAACAGGAAAGTGAAAATATATCTTCTACACAAAAATATATCTTGATGTATAATTCAAAGTCAAGAAAAACAATTGAAACATAACTGTGGAGAAGAAAAAGAAGATAAAATAATTACTTTTTTCCTATGATAGGCAATTTTTTGTAAAAATTACCTGATTAATAATTGGTTGCAGTCAGGCTCAAATCATGTGACCAGACAATTCACCAAACCAAGAGGAGCATTCAGTACTTTTTTTTCTATATTCTAGATACAAGGAAAGAGATTTTACATAAAGAAATAAATAAGAAGGCTCATTTTATCTCTTCAACCTGCCAACCAAACCACTATTATCACTGAGAGATTTGCTGAGTGATGGAATTTCAAACAGATCCTCAGGTGATCCCACAGGAACGCGGCCACTTATGCAAAAACATAAACACCCAAAACTAATCAGAGCTCTGGCCAGCTGTCAGCAGCCCATGAAAAGGCTGTTTCTCTCCTTTCTCAGCAATTACCCCTCATTCTGTGACTGTGACTGGACTCTTGTTGGGACCACAAGAACAAACAGCCCTGCCCTGGCCGGGGTTTGCCCTCGGCCACTGCATCCTAGTGCTGCTGCACAAGGTTCTGCAGGATGTTTAGTTCCAGGACAGAAAATGCTCATCCCCAGCTGCCTCAGGAGGAGCAGCTCAGGGCACCAGCTCAGTCTAAAACCAGTATTTGGGTGAGGAGTAACTGGGAAAACTGCAGAAATCCGTGAGCAGTCAAATGTACCATTCACCCCAAGGGCATTGTCCAACAACTGTTGAGCACTTGTTGTATATGAGTTGTTTCCTTTCTTTATGTCTACTTGAATCAAACCCATTTAAAATGTCACTAAATTTGCTAAAATTAATAAATTAGTGACTTAACTAAAAGAAAGGTTATGTTCAGGTTACTCAAAACACCTCAGATCTTGGCTGATCATGGAAGAAGGCGATCACCAGAGTACAGCACTACAAAATGAGACCTTCCAAAAAAGATCACTTAGTTATAAACCAAATAGAAATGTTCTTCTGCTCCCAATGATCCATCCTGAGCTCTAACACTGCCCTTTCACACTGACAGCTTTATTTCGCTCCATGCAGTGCACAATTCCCAGGCGCTGGTATCATCACACCCCGGCCATGAATTATTTATTTGATTAAAAGTCTGACATTACTTGGCAGATAAATACATCTGCAGGGCACTCAGGCAAAAGACATCACTGCCTGTCCCTTCCACAAGACATCACAGCTTAGGAATGACCTTTGTAATGCCTGGTCACTGAGTCCTGGAGTAAAGAAGAGCCCAGCTCCTCTCCGTAATGCTCAGTAACAGGAGAGGAAGCAATGGGCAAAAACTCAGCACAAGAAAAAGTTATTTAATTGTGAGGGTGGTCGAACACTGGGACAAGACGTTATAAAGTCCCTATAAATGGAAATAATCCAAAGTCCTGGTCATCTTGCTCTGGCTGACCCATCCTCAAGCAAGGAGGTTTGCATAGGGCGAGTCCAGAGATGCCTTCCATCCCCAGCTGTTCTGTGATTCCAGGTAGATGAAGGTAAAACAGTGTCACATTTTCAATGAGACATTGCAATAATGTCATAAAGTTTGAGTACAAACTCCTTCGTTTTCCTTTTTATCCTTGCATGTTTCTCTTTGAGTAATTAAGCCCCACTTTCTGCACATCAACATCTTCTTACTCCAGCAACCGACTAATTGTAAAAAGTCACAATAATTTAAGGTTTCAACTATTCCAGTCACCATTTTCTACATAATTGAAGACCATATGACATTATCTGGGAGATGAATGTGAAGCCAGCCCTGGTGGAAACTGATATTCTGCTACCATGATACATCCAAGCTTCACCAGGTACCACTCAATCCTGCCTAGTATTTCACCTCCAGGAAGATGTTTGGCATTATAGTGATAATAACAACCCACAGAAAGACCAAAAGTCCACAGAGGTGATTGTAGAGACAATGGAAAACATGTTTTCTTTATTCTTTGTCTTGCTCTAGATACTTTGTCTTGCTCTAGCATGGGTTGTTGGCCATTCCTTCTCACAGAGGCCAATCCAGAATACCTGGAGCTTTTTTTTCCCCCTTCCTAGCTTATTTCAACACTTCCAAAGATACTGTTAACTTGCATTTTTCATGTACTGATCCACAGACCTGGGCTGGGGAGAGCAGCAGGGAAAGAAGCACTTGGGCTACTGCAGACATCTGACAAACGAAATAGCTTGAAGTCCCTGGAGTAAACCACAAAGATTTTAGAAGCCTGAAAATGGAGAAGACTTGCGTCAGCATAGGATATTTTACACCATAGGATATTTTCCCTTACACTTTCAAGTTAGCACACTTTTACCAGCAAATATACTTTTTTTTTCAACCAGATTCTTCCACACAACAAACATATCTCTCTGTAAAAAAGTATACAAAATTACAGTTTGAGATTCTGTGTTCCAGGCATCAATTAATCATCTAAAATGATTACCCAGTAATAAAAGAAATCAGACTGCAAAGGAGAGACAACTGTCCTCCTGCCCCAGTCTCCAAGATAAAATAATGAAAGGATTGCACATATGATTTATAAATTTCTTCATAATACTTTAAAGCTCAGGCTTTAACTAGTAAAACTACTGAACTTTACAACCAGGGGAAGGAAAACTTATCCAAAATGCTGTATAAAGCCAAAATTTCACTATTCTAGTCATTCTCTAGTCCGAGAACTGAGGATACTAAGGAAAAGAAAAGATGAGCTATCCAAAATTAGTCAGGAAACACTCTGTGTGCAGAGGATATGTGTGGTTTATCTGAAGAAGCATCTAGTGGAGACTTGGCTTCATTTGATTTTCCCACATTGTCATTGTAATTGCAGCAAGAGCTGGAATTCCTACAGCAACTTCCACCAACAATCCCCAGTGTCTGAAAACACAATTTTAGGTAATATTCACCTTCAAATGGCAGTCTATCATCTTCAAGAGACATTTAAAAAGCTTTCCTTAGAACAGAGTCATTCTGAAATTTAGAGGTCTGGAGACAAAGAGCTCAGACCTGTTGGTCCTGTGAGAGGAGTAAGGGATTATTTTCTCCTTTGGATTACTCACAGAATGCATCAGTTTTATTTTTTTGTAGCAGCCAACGTTCACAGATCTGCTGGCCTGTCAGGAGTTAACCCATAGGTGTGGCTGAAAGAAGCGAAAATATAGTAATAAAATAAAGTTAAAAGAAGAACAAGAAAAAAAATTGAAAACCTCTTCTTGCAGGCTGTTTCCCCTTGCAATAACCCTCCTGTGTGTGACATCTAGCGTTGGCTTGCTCACAGGACAAGGCTCTGAGAGCCCTGAGCCTGCTGCTGGGCAGCTCTGCAGGAAAGAGGAGGCAGGAGGGGACATCTGGGGCAGGTAGGTGGTGGCACTGCTGTCCCCCACCGGTGTCACCCCATGGGTGCTGAGGGGATTGATGCTGCCACACTGTCTGAAGGAAAGAAGGGGAAAAGAACCTGGAGTTGCAGGAGTAACCAGGTCAGCCCAACCACTCCCTCAGGCCACAAGGTGTAGGGGGAGGAAAAACGCATTATTGTGATGCAATTATTTGATAACAGGCATGAAATGATCCAGTCTAGAAAGACTATTGCTAGTAATGAACCTGAAACAAATTAACCGAGTTTATTTCATTTAAAGAGTGAATAAAAGGCGGTTTCACAGGTGTTCTCTGGGTAGTGCACAAGATCGGTTCATAACCAGAAATCAGTTAAGGAAAGAAACTTCACTGAGAGAGCTTTAGTGCTCTAATTTCCATACAAATTGCAAGGAATGCCTGAGTTGCATTTCAGATCCTTAATTGGATCAGAATGTGATGACCACTGCCAGGAAGAGCCGTTGACATTTGCAATTGCAGTCCTTATCAGTGGGCAGATCCAATAAATAAAGTGAAGAGGAGAGATCTTTCAGAGGATCCTAAAAGATTTATAAGTAAACATATATGAACAGAAAGAGAACAATTCTTGTGTCCCTCAATCCTCTTGATACTGTTGTTAACCTACCCTCAGCTCTGCACCTTTGGAATCCCACCTTTATCAGTTATTGCCAGGGGAAAATACAAAATCCTCTTGTTGACTGGCTGATAGGAGGAAGAAATATGTTTTTAAGCATCTGGTTTTTAGTTTCCATTTGAAACAGTATTTCTGACTTAAGACTAAATTTGCTATTTCAGCCAAGGCCTTCTAGGCATGTAAAAAAAAGAGAAAGTTATGGGAAGCTAGAGTATTTTTCATTCCTTTAACTGATCTAGTTCAGAAAAAGACATTTTTACAGGGCAGGGGCAAATGAAACCCCTTCAATCCTCTGTTTCAACAGAAAAACTGACAAAGAGCTGCTGGGAGTGCAGTCCTTTCTTTTTCTTCCCCCCTCAATGTAGAAATAATTTCAGTCAAACTGCAGAGCTTTGATTTGTCTGCACAGCACCAAATGTTTGTGGCCCCTCCATATGCAAAGAGTAACATTTAGCCCACCATGGCTGCAGAGCACTGTCATAAAATCCAAGGATACTCCTCCTCCATGCAGGACAAAACACATGGCACATTCTCCTTGGGAAAAAAAAAAAGCAGAAAATACCATGAATTCAGAGACCACATGAGGTCACTTTTTCTCATGAGCTGGAAACTTCAACAGATGGAGTGCTTGGGACTTTTGGTTTGGCCTGTCACTGCCAGAGGCCAAATCAGATTCTGAGAGAGACACCTCATATTGCAGGGGGCTGTAACTAATCACAGAGCTAATAAAAATAACCCTCCCCATACTCAGCTACTAACAGGGAATGAAACTCCAGTGGAGCAGCAGGGAATCAGATGCCTGGGAAACGAATTTAGAAAGTCTAGGCTTATAAAGCACTGATATTTAACTCAAAACCTTTATCATGGTCCTTAGTTGGTTGCATAGGATTAAAAAGGAAAAGCTAACATCATAACCTCAGAGTCTGTGGACACTAATCTTTAGGAAGAACCTGTTAAATTACAAATCCCTTTAAATCTCTATCAGTTGACACATCACAGAACTACCTTTTTCCTTCTTTTCCCTTAATTCACCTGCTGAAATCCTTCACGATACCTACATTTTTATGCCTGAAGGGGAACAGTTTTGTGTGCTCCCTCTGTGTGCTTGAGCTTGACCAATTGGTCCTTAAATGGATCCCGTGTTACTTCAGCAAAATACACAGAGAGGAAGGAAAAATAACCTGATGTTTCAGGATTGTGGTTGTGTGAGGACAGACTGAGAGCTGAGGGTTTTATGTGCAGATGGTGAAAGGGAAGGAAAAGTTCCACCCTCCTGCTGCAAAGTTAAATCTGAAAATTGTCCTGATCTGGCCAGAAAGGCCAATTTTCTCTTGAGGTAACAAACATATGAAGAGGGTAAAAACCCAAAGCAGCATTTTCTCTGAAAACACACTTTTTAACACTCTCATCAGCCATCTCTGCTTTAATAAAGGATACACAGTGCCACCATGATGACTCAAATGGTACAGGCAAATAATATATTTTTTTCCCTTTCAGTTCAAGAGACTTTAACAGGGGGCACAATGAAAAAAATATTAAAAAGCACTGGAATTTCCCAAGTCACTTCAAAATAAAATTATTAATAAAAAGCACACAGTAGTTGTTGGTGCAAACCTTTATGCCTCAACATTGAATTTTGAATGAATCTGTGTCTCCCTATCACCAGAGATCTTTTTTCAGTGTACCATGAAGGCATCAGATTCAAATCTTACACAACAGGCTCTGTAATATTTTTTGGGGGGGAGGGGTTATTGATTTTCCATATTACTCAGGTATGCAGACTTCATTAAAAAGCAGAAATGTTTGGCCTAGTAGTTTCCTAGCAAAACCTAAGAAAAAAAAATAATTGAAAATCAGTAGCATTTCCAGTATTTCCTTGTGTTACAGATTAAAGGGGTGGGAGGAGAATTGGGAAAAGCCTGACCTGCATCTATGGAAGGAGGGAGGACTTTGAAATGCTCTTGGCATTGGTGGGGGCTGAAAGAGAAGGATGGGCACAGGAGCCCCCAGGGCCTCTACTACAGACCTGTAAGGGAGATTTAAAAACCAAAAATTTATCTGTGCTCATGGCAAACAGAGTTTCCTCATGATGTCTTTTCTACCTGAATATTTGATCTTGCTGATAATTCTGTTTAGGGCCTCAACCTTGCCATTCTGAACTTGCTCCTGAACACACAGTGGAGAAAGTCACAAACATCTCATCATTTGTTTTTGACTTTATATTGGTAAACATTGCCCCTGGGCCTAATCACACTGCAAAAGGAGATATTGTATGTCAACAAGGAATATTGGAGCAAAGCCTGAAATCTCAGGAGTGCTGAAACATTTTGTGTTGGAAATTTGCTTGCACAAGCCCGGATCTAAATGAAAAATAAGGTGTGTGGAGGTTTAAAATCTTGTAAGATCAAGATCAATTATGTTTATGCATTTCCTCATGATCCTTGGATGTAGGTATTTACCTGCAGGATGATGCTATTAAAAAATACAGCTTTTTGGAATTGCTTATACACAGATTAGCAATTAGTACAGTCATTCTTCAATCTATTGTATTTCTTCCTTCCTGGCCCTGATTCATGCCAGATCAGATTACATAAAACTGGTAATGATATAAAATTGGCATTGTAGCCACCCAAAGCAATCCTTTCAATAGCTGAGCAACAATATTAATTATCAGTGAACAAAAATATATGCTGAAGATTTGCAAGTCATCTTAAAATTCAACTTCATCTTGATAACCTCCCAGGATTTAAAAGCCTCTGAGTCACTTGGGAATCCATCATCAACAAGAGTAATTTTTAAGGTTGTGATTTCTCCCTAAAGATATTAGGTATTTTTCTTCCTCTTGAGATTTTGGGGGGGGGAAATCCTGATTACTTTTCCTTTCTTTCCTGAATTTTTCATCTCACTTTTGAACTTCCAGTGAGCAATTTTATTTTTTAAATAAATAATACAGGGAAACAAATAAAGATTTTTCACTTTCAACTCCTTGAGTAAAGGTACCTCAGATGCTGGGAAGGTGCAGGAAGGGTACAAAACAGAGCGATACACCCCCTTAAAATGCAAAAATCTCCATTCTGCTACTACCAGCCCACTGGCTCTTTCACCCAGAGATGTTTTGGCCTTGGAGATAACTATGTAGGTTTAATTTTTCCACGTATATGAGGTCAAAGGTGTTGTAATTTTGAATAAAATCAATATAGTTCAATTCTTTCTGGAGTTTATTACATTCTTGAGTGTGGCGAGGCTGATATTGGAAGGAAACTTACCAACATCCACCAAAACTTAACACCAGACGATGAGTTTTTCATACTGTTTTTCTAGTTTCCAGGCCTTCCTCCTTACCAACTCAGGAATCTGTTATGTAATATATAAATAGATTTGTATAATCTGCTTCTAATGCTTGTGCTAAATTTGATGCTTTTCCTACTGTTTAAGGAAAGACTGAACAAAACACCTCCTGATGCTTGAATTCTGTGATTTCACAGAATAAATTTCACAGAACCACTGAAGCTGGGAAAGCCCTTCAAGGCCATCGAGTCCCAGC
>VZTR01012319.1:66516-79900 GCA_013400775.1 Chaetops frenatus | reverse complement strand
ACGGGGAGGCAAAGAGGCTTGAAAATACAAAACTGAGGAGACTGTGTTTACAACATGAGATATAATGGCCTGCGCATGAACCATAAATAACACAATTTCTCTTCATAAGGTAAAAGGTGCCAAACAGGGACAAAGGAAAAACTTAAATAACTTCTGCACCTGTGTGTATCCCANTAAGAGGAAAGGCTGATGAGAAGAGGGAAAAATGAATAGGGAAAGGAAGATTTGAGATGGTAGGGGATGAAAAATGCAAACCAGGCAAGTAAAAATGCGAGGACAACTTCATCTCAGCAGAGTTTTGTCCTCAGTGTGAATCCCTTACTCAATGAAGAAAGCTAAAAGGGCAACGAGAAGGTAAAAGGGTTCCATGGGGGTATAAATTTTTAGTGCCTTTACTGAACCAGTAGATGCTAATTGCAGGTGGCTGTAAATTTTCTGACCCAACTACAGTAAGCAGAGTAGCTGCAAGCACTTATTGAATGCAATAATTCACATTTATTGTGTACCCAATCATAGCTTTCTTATTTCAGCATGTGATGGAAAGACTGAAACAGTGCTCTCCATATTTGTGGTGTTTTAAAACTCATCTAGGATTTATGACAATTTACAAGGGTTTTCAGTGGTGTGTGCAAGGAGTTACTCTCATAGCTTCTGTTCTCTGTAACTGCAAATGAACATGTGTAACAACATCCCCAAACACTGAATTAAAAAAGGGAGTTCTCTGTAGGTTTGGTACATAAATAGGGACTGATTTTCCAATAGCTGCTGACAATAGGTCCATTGTCTTTAAAGAAATTCCAGAAGAGGCTTAAAGAAAATAATGACTGACACAGGTACCAGAACATAATGAGAGTCTTACTCATCTGTGAATTTTATCAGTGACTTTCTGCCTTCAGCTAGTGAGGAAATGTTGGAGGCCACACATCTCAAGGAGAAACCCATTTCTCTAGTAAATACCCCAAATAATCCCATTTCAGCTGATAGACATCAGTAAGAGGCCATCTGTTTTCAGAAAGTATCTTTTCCCTGAGCCCTTCTCAACTATTTCAACCCCAACATACCAAGGCCTGGGAACAAAGTGAATTAAATGGGATTGGAGTAATCACAGACATTGAAACAATGAACTTGGGTTATAAGAACACATGGTTCCTGATAGGGTGGTTAAAACCCACAGTTGTTTTGTTTTCAGAACCTGGAAGAGAGCAGCTGGTTGAATTATCCCAAGGAGGAACATCCTGTTACAAACACACATGTTTTTGCACACATATCCAGCTGCAAAGAAGCCAAACTTTAAGTTTAAAACCTTCCTTGAGAGCAGGTAGACACCATCTACAGCAGCAAAAGGAGAAAAAGAAAAGGAAACTCTAGCCAGCCAAGGAAGGGAGAGGAAAATCCACAGAGGTGCTCATCCAGTTCTTATAAAGAAAACTCACCCTTAAAGTTGGGGTTCAAATTGAAAATCTCTACCATTTCCTGAGAGTTGTCATAGGTGCTTTTCACAGAGGGATGACAATGGAAAGACTGATGGCTCTCCCAGAATAAAACTCACACCAGGATTTACTGCCGTGTCTTCTCACTCTTTGAAAAAGTGTTTTGGGGATATTTATGAATTTTAAGGGGCAATATTCTAATGTCACCAAGTGACAAGCAGAATATGCATCTTTCCTTTGAAAAGATGGAGGTGGTGGGCAAAGGAGGATATTATCACTTTTCATCTCACCAGCAACACATGTGGTGCTGTCCTAACTGAGCTAACAATCTGGTTTAAATGGAACTTTTCAAGGAACACTCAACTGCACTACTTCTAACATCAAATTCAGCTCTCTTCAGGAAGATGTTCCTGGGCTCAGATTGCTGAACTCTTTCCACCTGGCAAGAGGAAGGGCTGTCAGGGAGCCAGTTCCAGCTCCCTGAGTCTCAGGACTGGTTTGCCTCAGCCTGGATTAGATCACCCAGAAGGTTCCTTTAACTTCACCATCTGCCTGAGCTCCCTGATGTGCAGCTGTGCTGTCCCCTGGTCACGTCCCCTCCAAATGCTGACACAAGCATGATACCCCTGTCAAAGATCCCTTAGTCCAGAGCAGTCTCACGGGGCCATTTGGGTGAAATTCTGAGCTCTG
This sequence comes from Chaetops frenatus, assembly GCA_013400775.1. NCBI lineage: Eukaryota > Metazoa > Chordata > Aves > Passeriformes > Picathartidae > Chaetops > Chaetops frenatus. The sequence goes on along the minus strand of VZTR01012319.1, from coordinate 77,780 downwards.
CCTTTTTTTCTGCACCAGTGCAGTGGCTGTAGATGTGGTGATCTCCTACTTTGAGCTTTATTTCCCAGAGGCAGTGCATGCTCCTTGCTCCCATTCCCTCCCACTGCATTGTGAATGCTTAGCACTGTGCCTAAGAAATACCTTCAGCCTGATTTTTTTTTGAAGCTTTCTAAAATGAATAGTACATTTGAAATTAAAGAAAAAAAAATGAAAAAAAAAGAGTAATGAAATAAAATCTCAGTGTGCTGAGCTCCACCTTTCCTGTGGCACCGAGGTGCACATTCTGTTGTCCTGGCTGGTCTTTAAATCTAGTGAGGTCAGGACTGATACCTTGAAATAAAGCCTGCTTGCCAGACAACCGTGTCTGAATCGCCAACACAGTTTTATTTTGTCTGGTGGAGTGGAAATTTGGCATTAAAACCTTTTCCCAAGTCCCAAACCACTGCAGGACTTTAAGTGGAGGAAATTTAAATTCCAAAGCTGAGAGAGCACAGCTCTGGTTCTGATTGACAAACTAGGAAATGTTCCCATTAACCACCTAAAATACACTCTCAGGTTGGTCATAAAAAGCAGCTTAAAGCTACCCTGGCACTCAGAGGCACTCACTGCTATGGATTTGTTGGAATGAAGGGGAGGAGGATGGGAGTGAGAACATTTATTTCTTTTGGTGTGAAAACACTGTCAATTTTTAATTTGGGAGACAAGATTCAGAAAGCCCTCTCAAGTAATAAGGTTAGCCAGACTGCTGAAAAGGTTAAACAGTGGAAATGCTGGAGCTGATCAGCTCTGAGACTTTTCACCTCTGACAAACAAATCTCAACAGCTTGAGCTGGAAGAGTTTGAAAACTGCTCTTCACTGAAGCTGAGAAACAAACATGAAAATACACAATATAAATTAAACAAATTCAAAGGTTTAGCTCATTCACCTGTGACCAAAATCATTCAGCTGAAGGAAAAGAAGAAAAAGTAGTTTCATAAGTTTAGCAAGCACATTTTAACACCATTTCTTTTTCCCACGGAAATGCCTTCATTAGTTTTATTGACAGAACAAATGTTGCTACCCTATTCCTCCTGCCACATATTGAGTAAGCATCTTGCACTGTAAATTATTGCTGTAAATGTAGTGGGGTTTCTTGCAGGCAAATTTTTAACAATTAGGCACTTGGCTATTCAATTTTATTCCAGTTTTCCAGCTTAGAAGACCTTTCACAATGCCCTTGTAATGATAATCCTGCACCTACTTTTCCTAAAATAATCCCAGAACAAATAATTTCGAAAATTGTTGGATGAAGTTGTAAAAGGTGTTGTCCCCAGTGGATGAATATATAATATGTTTTATTCACTAAACTATTCCTACATCTCACTAATGCTTTTTGGAGGTGATGGGTTCTGATAGATCTTTCACAACATATGTAATTTTTAAAGAGAGAAACTCAACCAGAAAGTAGCTCTGCTCCCACTCATTAAGCATCACTACAGTAATGAGAGAGCCTTGTTATGTGTTTTCCCAGCAGTTTGCAAGCCAGCATAAGCAAGTAGGCTTGGAGCCACCAGAAAACTTTTGCTGAAAAGCAACACCTAAGGGCTGTTGTTTTGACACAGAAATTGTCCAAAATATCAGTTTGTATTTGGTACATGGTAACATGGCTTCCCCTCAGTTTAGAATGTGAACAGGGCTTCTGCAGAATGAGAGATAGGGAAAAAACTCTGAAGTCAGGGAAGTGTAACAAAAGTTAGGAGCTCTCCTCACCACTGGTGGCTTCCCACAGATTTTCTTCCACCTTCTCATTTTTAGGAGGCCTTGCCCCTAAAAACTCCAGGAGGGTTTTGGGATGGAAATGGGTGTCCAGCAGCACAGGTTAGGGTTAGGAAACACCCCTTACCTTGCTCACAGAGAGCCCCAATGTAGCTGGGCAGGCACAGGCAGGTGAAGGTGTTGAGGCCATCTATGCATGTGGCTCCGTTCCGGCATGGGTTAGACTGGCATTCATCGATATCTGCAGCAGAAAACAAAAGTGGTTTCATCACCCACCCAGCTCCCAGGAGGGGAATGTTCTGCAGCCTGAGTCATGCTGGTGGCTGGGACCAGTTCAGGGCAGAAGAATGAAGTATTGCAAAAGATCCCAGTGGTCACTGTGTGGATGAGAAAGAAGAATGCCGTGCAGCATTCTCCTAGTGGAAAACCTGACTTGTGTGTGTTACCCTGGCACCACAGTCATTCCCATTTACCACTAGGGACCTCAAATATCTTCACAAAACTCAAATATTGGAACTCTTATCATGTAGCATTAAACAGACTGCTAATTTCAGTCTGCAGAGCAGCAGGCCCTGGCATTTTATTGGCTTGCATTTCTCTTTTCTTTCTTGTCTAATCTTATCGAGATAAGGACAAAACATCGTAGCCCTCATTGTCTTGCACAGTAAACAAATAACATATCTGTCCCTGCCTCCTCTAGCTGCTATAATACCTTGTCTTCACCTTTTAAATTGGAGCACAAGTTCATTTTATATAATTACTTTGAGTACAGGTTACTTTTGCACAGGTTATAAGCTAGTGTGCCTCTTCATAAAGATCATAGGAAGTTTCCTAATGAGTGTTGTTCCTCTGAAATAATCACAACTACAATGCAGATTTTGCAAATATCTCCATCCAAAAATGAACTGCTAGTAGTATTTCACTCATTAAAATATAAGAGACAAGCTGGACATATCTATAAACCAACAAACAGGAATAATTGCTACATCATGTGGAAGGCTTAAAAAATTTTTTTCTATTTTAAAATATGCTCTGATCAAATTTTATGCTAGGTCTTACTTGTGTCAGTCATTCTATCATGCTTTGGCTGGCTTTCTGGTAGGAAAATTGGTTATTCTGAACCACACAGGTGAGTCTCTTGAGAGCTAGAGTCACAGGAGCTGCACAGATGCCACAGGCAACTGGAAGAGGTTCCTCAGCTAGAACTGTTACCAAAATACTCATTTGTACCAATGATGCATATGATTATCATAATATTTAAAATTTCCTGCAAAAATTTTCAAATTTGTGTTCAGCACTCAGCTTCCCAGTCCCATTTGGGATTAGTTTATCTTACCAACCTTTCAAACAACTCTCTCCAAATAGGAAGCTCTTAGGGAACTATCCCAAGTATTAATGTCTATTTTGTTGTATTTGGTGTGTTTTGGAATTCAGTGCTGTGAATTCCAGCTCCTGCAGTTCATTTACAGTTCCCTTAACCCCTGTGCGTGTGTACACTTATCTGTGCCCTTTATGGGGAGAGGGAAAAGGGCAGAGAAGATGGAGAACTCTCCTTTTAGTTGTCCTGAATTAAGGCCTCAGTGTAGAATTCTTCAAATGACCATGCAGCCTTCAACTTAAAGCACACCAGATCTCACACACAAGAACTCTAAACTGGAGTTCATCAGATCACTTTACCTAATTCACACTGCTCCCCGTTGAAACCTGGCAGACAGGTACAGATGTAAAAGGAACCTCGTGGGTAGCAGGTACCACCATTGAGGCAGGGGCTGCTCTTGCATGGATCTTGGCCTGTTAAACAAGTAGAAAAAAGAATTTCACTCCCTAGTTTCAAGAAAACGGTATATTTTTGATTTGTGGGAGGAAAAAATCTTTCTTCATTGCTGCATTGGTGTAGCAGGCTTTACTGCAATTACAGAAACTCTATTAACATACTCAGCAACTCAGAATAAGATTTATAAAACAGTAAAGTTGGTCTTCAGGCATCACTGTTTTCAACTTCAACAACAATATGGCATTTACTATGAACCAATGTAAATTACTCTTGGAATTACATTTTTTTAACAGCAATTTTTACTATGTTTGGCAGTCATGATACTCTGTTGAGGACTTAGTTTGCATGACATGATGATTAATTATAGCTGAAAACAGTTAAACATGTGCAAAATGAATGGAAAATGTTTTTTTTCTTGAACAGGGTTAGTTTATGCAGAATGACAGGGTACACAGAACATACTGACTGGCTGCTTATTTTTAATCAATCAATGCCCACAAAGTCTTATTTCTTTCCTCATATGTGTATTTCCCACCTGCCTTTCTTAAAAATACATTTAAAGAACACAAATAAAGACACTCAATACATTTGTAACTGGACTAAACATTAAGATAAAAACTTACCTGCTGTGAAATCCTCAGTTGTTACAGGAGTTAGCGTTTAAATACCATTTCCTTGAAGAGCTTTATGCCTTCCAGTGATGTTTATTTCCACTGAGTTTAGATACCAGGGTATTTGCATTTGACTTCATGCCTAGAAGAACTCACTCACACAAACCAGTACACACTAAAGCATCTCTAAGAGGTAGTTTCTCAGAGAGAGAGGGAAATCCTGAAGACAGTCCTTCCAGGATGCAAAAATAAAATCCTGGCTTTGAAAACTTACAAAACAGGTAAGGGAGTTCTGCAAGTCAGAGCCATGAGAAAAATTAAGATTTCTTGATCATGTGACCATGTTTTCCCTAAACAATCTGACTGTAATTTATTAAAAAAAAAAAAAATAGATGCAGCAAGAACATCTGTTTTACCCTTGCAAATTAGACATTCAGTGTCTTCTTATAGTATCAAGTTCCCTGCCTAGGCATGGGAATGCAGAAGGTCCAGCTGAAAGCCTCCAGAAGAAAATCCTATGTGCATAAATTTAGGATTATAATTAAGTAATTAAGGATTTCACCTTGGAAGTTTCAGAAAGGATCTGATCTCATCCCTTCAATAGGGTGCTTGCTTTAGGACTGGTTCACTGAAAGTCACAAATGTAGGGCTCTGTTAAGCACCTTAATGGTGTTTTTTGTGTGTTTGCTGGGGTTTTTTGTGTGGTTTTTTTGTCTATTTGTCCTTCTACAGACTGGATTTTTCCACAGCAAACATTTTCAAATTGACAGCTACCTGGATCACTTGAGGAAAAATAATAGAAAACCCTATAAAATCAGGCCACTTCAGTTCTTTCCTCAGCTGTACCTAGACAAAATATACCCATGTATTTGATGAAACAGTGCCCAGTGCCATCATTGAAAACAAAATACTGTGGCAATTGATGTCTAACAAAAAATTCTATAAGTTTTAAGAGACAGACACCGTATCAACCACTTAAAGCTATAGACAGGATGAAAACAAGGTCTCAGTTTTCTCTTGTGTGGGAAATTATCTTGTAAGTCAAGAAAAGTCAATTTTTATAGAAAATTCTGATCCTAATGTGCACTTTTGTTTTCTAAGTGAAGTGCAAGATATTAAAAGCAACCCTACATAGAAACCAATTGTGTAAGAACTCACAAGAAAAGCCATCAGATAAAATCATCTGTTGGAAACTGGCAAATGAAACCATTCCAGGTGAATTCCCTACTGCAACCAAAGTTACCTTCCTGCCTTTTAGAACTGTCTGGTTACCTCCAGTCTGATCCAGAGGTCTGCGATGCAAACATTAATGGAAAGCCACTGGGCTTGAGATTTTTGGCACTACCCAGCCTCCTCCACTTTGTAGGGGTGACAACCAGGCTGATTTCTCAGCTGGAGGGTGACAGGGTCTGTTGTTACTTCACATGAAGCTCTGATTGTCACACTGTTTACCAGAGCCCAGGCAACACCTTCACAAGTACCACAACACACAGAACACGACAGGGATCATACGTGGGAAGTTACCTGGAATTTGCACTGCTGTGCCTTCAACTGAACCCATACTGGTGCCAATCAGGAAATCTGATCCGTTCGTGACTTCTGGGAGGGAAAACGAAGAAGTCACAGCTTCCACAGTGTTTGGCTCCTCAGAGCTCAGTGTTGCTGGCTCGTTTTGGTAGGGACTGTTTCCAGGGGCAATGCTGCCTGTTGCAATGTTAGAAGAGATGGTTGTGATCTCCCCCTGACCAAACAAAGCTGATTGTGTTTCTGCGCCTCCATCCAAAAGCTGGGAAGGAGAGGTTAGCATTGTAACTGCTTCCTGGGCAGGTTTAAATCCTTCACTTTCCACGCTGTTTGGTGAGTCTGAAACAGTTGTGGGCACGAGCCAGGGGTTCTGTCTCTCAGCACTCCTGTCTTCCTCTTGGCGGGGGTTATTCACTCTCCCTGAAGAAGCTCCAACATTTGTTGTGCTGACTTTTGGAACATCTGTGCTCGCTCTTTCTCCAAAATTCAGGAAATCAGTAGGCAAGACACGTATTGATTGAGAATCTCCAGAAACAGCAGCTTCTTCCTCACCAGGTAAATCAGTTACAGGGGTTTCTGTCTCCTCTGGCCCACCTGTTAGAAGTCTACCAAAGTGAGGAGTGATATCTGTGCTTGTGCTGTCTGAAACAGGCTCAGGAGATAGCTCCAGCACAGAGGGCTCTGCTGTCTCCAGAAGGTCAGTAGAGGGTGGTTTATAAGTTGCTGTAATATCAGAACTAACCTCTTTGAAAATACCTCCTGATGAATGATTGGACTGGTGTGAATCCTTTGATGATGATGATGATGTGCTTGTAGTGATTACCTCAGGGTACTCAGATACTCCATTTACTAAATGAACAGATACCGAGGATTTAGGAGTTTGAGGAACAGAATAAAAACTCACTGGATCTGTTTCTTCATACTCTGCTGATGCTGATTTTGTGTTTGTGAACACTGTGGGACGATTCCCTGCACTCTTTGTAGGTGTCACAGTTGTCAGCTGGGAGGCAGGCTGCACGGTGACAACACTTAACTCAAGCTTGCCAGTTGTCAAAGTCTTTTCTGGCTCACCGGTTACAACTGGTGTAAGAGAAGGAACCACAGGCTGATTATCAGCCAGTTCTTCTTGGCCCATCCCAGAAAAGCCAGAGATTGTTTCACTTTGATCTGCTATCACTTGGTTGTTTGCTGAAGTACTTGGTTCATAGGTGTCTTCTGTGGGGCTGGTTACAACAAGTTTAGACTCATGAGGCACCTGAGGGCTTGCCAGAGATGGCACTGTGGGAAGGAAAATGCCCAGTTCAGAGAGTTCTGTGGTGGTGAGAGTTTCTGTTACAAATTTCATGTCATTCCCTGAACCCAAATCCGTGTCATCTGAGGTTAGTCTGTGCCCAGAAGTCACCGACTCTCTACTTGGTGGACTGGAAGTAGCCAGAGGAAGATTATCACCAAATCCAAGTGTCTTTTCTCTGGCTATGGAAAATTTGGGAGTGGAATGATGTTTCTCCTCTACAGCTGTCATGCTTTCATCATAGCCATATGTTGACTGTGTAACAGGATTTGGCATAGTCTGCACACTTATTATATCCTCAGGCATTGATTTTGAGTGATCCATGTCTATAATAGTTGTTTCTTCTGGTGGGGTTTGCAGTCGTTCTTCAATCAAGGTAATATCGCCATAAACAGACACGTTCAATATAACACTCCTTCTGTCATCAATCATGGGAATAATTTTTTCATACAACCCTGTGTCACTTGTTAGCTCTTCTGATGAAGCTGTCTTTGGATGAACAGCAGATGGACTTGCCACCAGCTCTGTTTCTTCTGTAAAAAGGGAGGCTAGTCCTGTGATTGCAGTCTGTGATCCATCTCTCGGTGCCTCCATGGTCATAACTTTGGAATAAACATGTACAGGAACACTAGATGAAACATTTAGCTCTACTTTGGATACAGTGGGTATTGAGAAATTAGTAAAAATATCAGGGGAAGATGAATCTGAAACACCAGCCCAGCCAGATCCTTCCCCAGAGCTCTCAGGTAGTACTCTGCCTGACGTTTCTGTTGTTGATGTTACAAGAGATTCCTCTGTTTCAGCATTGGGAGTCCCACTCAGTATAACAGATACAGGAGTTGTGCCACCTTTAATCAGAAAATATGAATTTTCCTCTTGGGAAATAGCTGTAGAAATGGGTGTTGTCTTATCCGTTTCATTTTCTCCTCTCCTATAGTCGGTTTCCTTATCCTGAGGTTCTTCATTTGCAACAAAATCATGTGTGGTGTCTTCAATCTCTTTAGAGGTGAAGCTCTTGGAGCTGTCTTCTGTTAAAGCTGGGGAACTGGGGAATGGGGAGGTGGGGAATGGCTCTCCAGTTTCTGGCAGCAGCTTAGCTACAGCGCTTGTGACTTTTTCATTAACTTCAGAACTTGCTGGAGCACTTCCTCTTTCTAAGTCTTGTGTCTTGTCAGTGGAAAGTTCAGGTCCCATATTTGCAGGGCGAGAAGTTTGAGGGCTTGAGGTACTCTTGATCTCCTTGATGATAAATGGCACTACAGAGGGAAGAACAACAAGGTCATCTCCTGACCCCTGTCCTGAAAACAGTGGATCACCAATGAGCTCATTATCTGACAGCTTTTCTTCCTTAGGTGTCAGGAATGTTCTAGGAATATCTTTTGTAGGGAAAATGTTTTGCACCAGTTCCTCCTCTTGCTCTATAACTGTGACTGGAGAGCTTATGTATTGCCTTTCAATTGTTACAGGCTCAGTTACTCTGTCATCATTAAATGGCGAAAGTATATTTTTAACAGGTTCACTTTCTAATTCTTTTTCTTCCAGATATGGACTGAGAGTTGGAACATTAAAAAATCCCAGATGTTCATGGCTAGGCTGTGTACTTTTAAAGAATGAGTCTGTTGTTTGTTCTTCGAAAGATTCGGTAGATTTTGGCGGAATTTCACTTGGCCTCTCTTCCCCAGAATGTATCTCTTCCATCAAAGGAATCTTCGTGGAAAAAGTTCTCACTGTCAGCTCATCAACTGTTTTCTCTTCTGTTCTCATGCCCCCTGCAATTCCCATGGAGGTCACCTCATGCTCAGAACTTGTGACTTGCTCATCAGGGTCTGTAGTGAAGGCAAGATCCAGCGGTGATGTGCTGACAGCTTGCCTGTCATCCTTTTCCCATATTTCTGGTCTCCCACTAGGGGCAACCGCTGTTTTTGCAAATGATCCAGTGGATGTGACCAGTTCTCCAGATCCTTGGTCAGTTATGGAGAAATGACCCCCAAATACTTCTTCCGTAGGTCCATTAGATGTAAGTTTTGTGGTGCTGCTGTCATCTTTGAATTCTTCTCCAGAGCCATGCTCAATCAGGAAAATCTTGCCCAATGAGACAGTTGAAGAACCAACTTTTGCATCTTTGCTTTCTGTAGGTTCAGCTACTGCTTTTATACTGCCAGTACCATGTGTCACCACGTCCTTATGAGGGTTGTTACTGACCACTGATCCTGAAGAAGATGTGGCCTCACCCATTTCTGAATCTCCAGTTTCAATTCCTGGTGCAATGTGAGATGTTATCTCCTTTATAGAACCAGATTTTATGTCAGAAGGAGCTGTGTAGGTTGGTTTTGTTTCCATGTTTGGTTCTCCTGGGGTTTTTGTACTAAACGTGTCCAGGAACATATGACTTCCTACTCCAGAGCCCTCTGTAAAGCCCTCTGACACAGCACTCAAAACTGTTACTGCAGAGTCATCTGTTCTTGCATGTTTTTCATATTCTGTTATCACATCCTGAGGTGAAGCATCATCTGTACTGTAAATCTTTCCTTCATACCTTTCTGTTTGTGTTTCAGTGACAGGCCTTAATGGAACTGAAGTCAAAGTTGCAGATTCAATGATAAAATCTATGTCTCCAGAACCTGGATCAATAAATGGGGAGCCAATACTTACCACTTTTCTTGTAGGACCCCCTGAAAATATGTCTGCTGGCTCTTCTGCCGATCCTTCCTTTATAAAAAGCTTCATCTCTCTCAAGAGAGGAATGGTGGTGACCTTTTTGATTTCAGAACTTATAGTACCTGGTACTGTTTTTCTGAGTGGCTCTTGACTTACAGTTGTGACTTCACTTGTAGTGCTCCCAAGTTCATTCAAATCCAAATTTTCCTCTGCAGCAGTAGCTGAATTTTGGTGACCTGAATAAACAGTGGTGCGTATTTCTTTTTCATCATCAATACTCTTTGCAGCTACAAGAGAACTGGCAAACACTTCTTCCGTAACAAGCTCATACACAGAGTTGGTGGCAACAGTTACTTCAGGACTTTGATCAAAAGAAGAATAAGGAGTACTCATAGCTCCAGGCAAAGCAGAGTTGATTCCTGAATTAGTTACAGAAAATTCTGTTGGCAGTGCTGTGCTGGAGCCCAAAGAAATGTCTTGCGTTGAAAGTGTTTCTGTTACTACTATTTCTTCTGTCATGGCTGAAGTTACAGTGATGCTATCTTTTACATCTCCAGAGCCTTCCAGAACCATAAAAGAAGCAGCACTCATCTCAGGCTTTGCTGTATGACTTGTTTCCAGAATATTTTCAACAGGGGAATTTGCATTAAGTTTAATAGTTGTTTTATAATGGTCTCCTGGAGCAGGGGTTACCTCTTCTGGAATAAGGTCAGTTACACCTTTGTCTACTGCAGCAGGAATAAAAACCACCTCCAGAGAAGCAGTTACAGCAGAACTTTCCACAGTAAATGCATCGGGAGAAGATGTTATACCAGAATTATTTTCATCATCTTCCTTTCTTGACCCTGTCCCAACTTCTAAGACCGAAGTGGACAGATCAGATTCAGTGGAGCCATCTCCAGAGGATTCACTAGAAACCAAAAGCAGGTTTTTGCTATCTTTAGTGGAGCTCTCCTCAGTTCCCTGCCATGTTATGGCCTCTCTGTTGCTCTGCAGAGACTGCTCATGTGAAGGAGTGCTGGCTGTTGATTTATCTGTTGTAACAACCTCAGACTCTCCACTATAGACAGGTTCTAACACTGCAGCCCCTGATGTTGGTTGTGTAACATCAAATGCCCCTAGTACTTCTCCAGCTTTGCTTGGTTGCATAGTACCGGAAGCCTCAGATTCATTTATTATAAATGCGTTTGTCTCATTGATTTGAGAAAAGGTTACGTTTTTGGAATGTGCAACACTTTCAATTTGGTCACTCCTCGCTTCCTCAGCTTTTGTGCTCTTAGGTGCACTTGTGACTTGTTGCTTCCCATTAATGAACTGCAAAGCTGGAGGAGTTGTAACATCAGTAGTATTTTCACAGTCTTCATCTTCTTCAAACTCTGCATAGTTTGGAAAGAAAGAATCCAATATTATAAATTCAGATGAATCCTGCACAGAGTCTGAAGTACAGTGTTCAGTCTGAGCTGACTCTGCATCAATGTGGGTTTCATCTATTGCATGAGGAAGCATGTGGCGATTGAACAGATCCAAAAATTCATTCACCGGGTGATCTGCAAGAAAAAGAGAGCTTTTCATAATCCCTAAGTGACAGTAGATACATGAAGTACAAGTAATCCATTGGAGGAAAAAAAAACAAAAAAAACAAAAAAAAAA
>VZTR01012319.1:0-27146 GCA_013400775.1 Chaetops frenatus | reverse complement strand
AAAAAAAACAAAAAAAAAAAAAAAAGTTTTTTTGTGTCTTTTTCCTCCCCCTTTTTTTTTTTTTTTTTTTTTTCTTAGTATAATGTGCATGTGGTGAACTCCAGACCTATTCATTTGTTTCTGAGAGCTGGAACCCACCAAGTTCATCAAGCGGAGATGTCCTTTGGGAGTGTTAAGAGCTCCTGGGTTCTGTGACCACAGCTGCAGAGAAGGATACCCTGGGTCAGAGACAAAAGCTGGCTAAGAGTGACAAAATGCCATATTTTCTGATGTTATATAGAGCATTCTAAGGGCATTTTCTCACCTGCACCTGTAACCTGTGGTTACTGCTCCTCACCTGGTCACAGTCAGCAGGTCAAAGACCAGGCAGTCATGAGACACTGCCATCACAACTTTCTTTTCCTCAAAAACATGGAATATGTTCAAAACTTGACTCCTAGGACATAGTCAAGTGTCCAAAGAAGCAGGAATCCCATGACCACTTTGAGGACTAACATATTTACCCTTGTGTCTTCGGGACCAAGAACTTCCATGTCCCCCTCCTGTCTTTTTGTGCTGTTCAGGGCTGGTTCTCTGACACACCAGGGTAATAAAGAGGTGTCCATAACAAAGTCACTAATTACCAAAACCACTCTGCAGGGCTGGAAAACCACAAACATCTAAGTAGCTTGGTTCAACTTTAAAGCAGGAGGCTGCACAAGATGAAGAAGTCTTTTTCTCTTGCATGTCAGAACAAGTCAGTTGATTCCTTTTGATGAACAGAAGCAACGATTTAACTAAACTCTCCTGCATATCTTGAGTATATTCTGTGCAAACCCATTGGCTGAACAGGAATCCTCTTGATAATTTAACCCTGCATGATGTCACACAATCCAAGGCTGGATGAGTGTCCAGTATAATGTAAAGGGTCATAATTCTACCACAGACCCTGAACTAGAAAAAAAAAAAAAAAATACTAGAAAACTAGAAAAAAGCTTTTCTCTGTGTCCCAGTTTTGAAACTTAATGTAGCTGTTGCTCCAGAATCCAAATAGACTCCAGAGAAGATCTTTAGCTGCCCAAAACACAGAAGAAACTTCTCACCTGAGGCCACAATTTAGACTATGACTCCTTTAATTATGATTATCGTTCTCACAGAAATTTCCATGACAACAGCAAAACCACATTAGAGTAGGTGGAAAGTATTCAAAGGACATCTGGTTTTGGTTTCTGTCCTTCCCTGCACTCCCTGTGGGGGGGAGATGGTGCATGGAAGGGAGGCTGCACAATCTTCCCCTCAGACACCCCAAAAATAACCCTGTTAGCATGAGTGCCCCATCTGCACATGACAGAGGCTTGTCAGGCACACAGGGGTTCTGAGGGGGTCTGGCCAGGAGACAATCCTGATGGTGGGGGTTGTGCTTTGGCTCAGCACAGGCCCTCACTCCACCAGTGGGCTTTGGTGATGGTTTTATCACCATCTCTGACACCACAGTGCTGCCGAATTACCCACACACTGCTTGTCTGAAGAATTCACACTCTTCCTCCCCCACCATCCATCTCCATCCCCGGGATTATTCCACAGGAGATGCCCCTTTGGCTGGTAGTGTTAAGAGGTCTTCAACCAAACCTTTGCAGCTCAATCACATTAGATTAAACTCTTTAATAGTAAATCATCTCCTGCAGTTAAAGTACCCTAAACATTCCTGTTAGTGCTTGCTACACTGAAATAAGCAATGAAATATAAGGAATGTAAAACAGTTTGTAAATGTAAACAGAATGTAAAACACCATGCCCAGTACCTTCTTAATGATACTTTGACTCCAGGTTCTCATTTTTATCTCCACGAGCTCAGAAATTTTCAATCCTTCCCACAGTTACCCTTCTGACTGTGGCAGCAAAACTCATACTATTTAAATTAGAATTGTGCAGTCATTAATCTCTCTGGTTTTCCTCAGAACAAGGAAATGGTAAGAGTTAGACTAGATAACTGGTTTCAATTTAAGCTAATAGTTTGTGATTTAAGGAGAAATCCACGTCTCTGGCTAACTTCCTGATTCCATATGGCCAAAAAGGAATAAAATCGAGATGGAGTTGCTCCTACAAATCCCCAGTGCAAATACCCAAATTAGTACTGCAAATTCAATGCACATTTATTTTTAAATGTATTGCAAGAATTCCCACCACCATTTATGGCCTTCTGGGGTAATAACACCAACAGCAGCCAACAGACCAATAAGTGTTCAATGACTTCCATGGTGACATCCTCGTTATAGCCCAAATTTTGATATCATTAGTCAGGCACCAGCTTCTGCCATGAATTCCACTGACACAGACCCTCCAAATAAGGACCTCTTCAGTGCAAGCAAGCCTCATAAATTTGGCATTGAATCAGGGTAGGGTACACAGATTTGAGCTTTAAAAAAAATTCTCATGGAAAAAGTTGTATTTGAGCACACCCTAATTTCCATGGATTCATTTTGCTATTAATTAAGCCATGAGCTAGAGGTCACATCTTGCAGGATCAACCTTTGGTAGGCAGGGCCATCAGAAATTTGGCATAATCTTAACTCTTGAAATGTAAGTTTCCTACCAACACAGCAATTTAGTTTAGTTCAACTTTCCAATAACATCAGTGTCATTCTGTCTAAATTTCCATCTTCTGTGGGTGAGTTGTTCTGAAGTATGACCACATAGATGCTGTGTATCTTCTAACAAGCTCCTCCTCATTTGAAATTAACCTCTGTGCTAACAGAAACTGCTCCTGTTACATAGACAAACCCACCTTGGCTCCTCAGCCTCACTTGAGAAAGGGAGTCTGGCTCAGAGGCTCAAATTTCTTTGAAGGAACTGAGGAATAATTTATGCTGCACTAGACTCTCTTCCTAACATGTGCCTGTTTCTCCTCATAAAAACAGAGCAATTTAACTTCTCTACATGTCAGCAGAACCTATCTACAGTGTTTCTATGCTCCTTCTGGAGGTCATAGAAGTCATTGTCATACTCCTGATCATTTGAAAACCTCTGAGAGAATGAGAAAAAAATAAAATCTTTCTCTCTCTCTCTCTCACACACACACAAAAAAACCAACAAGCAAACAAACCAATCAATCAAAAATACCGAAAACAAAATAAAACAACCAAACTGACAATCCAACCAACCAAAACAAAGCCAACAACCACAGCAAAAGTGAAAAAAAAAAAAGTTCAGGATTGCATTTGGCTATTACAATTATCTGGCATTAAACTTGTTCAACATAATGAATGCAATATAATTAACCAAATCTCTACAATATTGTGCACTAGCTTATGTATTTGTTAAAAGCTGGATGTTTCATATGCAAGCAGATCACTTCACCACAGTCCAGCTGACAGGCACAGTGCATATGTTTAAACACATCATCACCCGCAACAGAGGTGTAGATGCATCCAGAGAGGGAAAACAGGTCATAAATCTTGGCAAATGAAATTTTGTAACAAAGAACCAATTAATGTCCATGAGAAACTGCGGACCTGTGCATTTTCCCCTGTGAGGACTGCATAGTCACTGCAGCCTCTTTGAACCATACTAATCTGATTCTAGGTTGTTCCAAGCAGAGACCACCAGCCTCAGTGAAAAATGCTTCAGTTTTTACTTGTTTTATTTTTGAAAGTTTAGTGAGAATATTTGACCCTGAGAAACTTCTGGCTCATGTGCACCCAGGATAAGTTTCTCTGTATTAGTTACACTTCGGTTCTTAAAGAGAGAGTGGAACAAGGGATTGCTCTTGACCCAAGAATGATACAGATTAAAATTGACTAAAACTTCTTTTTGTAAGATAGGAAAGACACAAACTGAGTTAAAAAGCCTTGATTTAGAGGTGATTCAGAATCCAATCCCATCAAGGACTGATGGAGGATCAAATGTCATGAATTGTAGATGTTCACAGGTGCTGCTCACTGACATATATAAATGGGACATAGCTAAAATTAAGACAATGAAAAGCACTAAAAAAATTCTGTCACTAAATTTTCAAGTTCAAGTTTCAAACTCTCAAGCATATGTGTTTTCTGCAGGCTTTGCAATACCTGTGTTGCTTGTATTGCATAAATCTCCAAGTTGTCTAGGACAGATCCTCAGCTACTAAAAGTAAAAGACTTACTAATTTCAGTGACTAAAATCTCTCTAAGCCACCAGAAGGAGAAAAATTTACATGACCTAATCTATATCTTATCTGAGACAGATTGCAAGCAAACTCTGAGCACTTGCATTCTGCAATTGCTTTTTAAAAATATATGTATACCTACAGTCAGGCTTGCTCAGAGCAGAGGCTAATTTATTGTTCTGCTGACTTTAAGAGCACTAAATTAAATGTGTAACAGCCAAGGATCATCCCTGTAGATGTTTAGTTAGGAATTATCAGGGGTTTTTTAGAAAGGAACTGTGGAACTGGTGTGGAATAAAAATCTGTCAAAACAGCAGTGTGACACACTCAGGGCCTGTAGTAAGTGGAAAATGTACTTTGTTCCTGGTTAAAAAGTATTTCTGTAATAACTTTACTAAACAAGATCCAGAAACCACAAAGTTTTGGGTTTTTCCTTGTTTGTTTCTTTCTGAATCTGAGATAACCCTTTATAGAAAAGATATTATGAAACACACATGGCAATTCAATATCTGTCTAATATTATGCCATGGACATATAAAAAGATTTAAATACACACTTTATGAACTATAATACAGCTAGCACATATACTATATCTATTTTTGTATATACTTATATATAGCATGTATAGTTTCTCAAACATTTAATGCATTTCTCTGAAAATACTTTTATATAACATTCAAAAAATAAAAGGCTTTAACGGCAACTTTTGTGAGATCTACTGCACTAACTATAGGCAGCTTTAACCCTGACTGCCTCTTTGCAGACTCCACGCTGGCCTTTAATTAAGACTTGCAAGACCACAAACTGTAGGTTCCCTCCATTTGGCAATTCCTTTCAGATTCAGGACAGCCAAAACTTATTTTAAATGGAATTTCCTACTTCTCTGCTCTTCCACATGAAGCTCCCCAGGCACTTTTTAAGTCTTGCAGTGCCCTTTGCAGACCCATCTCACCTTCCATGCGCTCCACGTAGCAATAAACGTCATAAGTCTCGTTAGGGAAGCGGCGCCCGTAAGTCCTGACTCCTTTCTTTCCCATCTTATCTCCAAAGCAGCCAACTCTTGGATGTCTAATTGGATACCTGGAAATGCAGAAAATTTATAATTGTGATGCCTTAGGATTTTAGAATTTATATTTTTCAAATCCTGTGCTGCCTTAGTGTATAACTCTGAACTCTATATAGAGTGTTAGCCACATCTTCACTCAACAGAGTGACATTTTGGTCAGACAAAACAATCCCTCTGGGCCTGAAAACCAAGGACACCCTACAGTCTTGAAAAGTACAAATAAAAGTGAATTGGGGGGAGCAAACTGGGGGTAAATTACTTTATTACCTGAATTGTAATTGGAGAATTAATCCCTGACATCTAAATGGACCAAACTTAAAATTGTGTGAAAAACTTGTGACCATTCCCCATGTTGGGCATAGCCTCTGAGAGGCTCCTGACTGCCCAAGATGTAACTATTGAAGGCCTTAAATAAATATTCACTTTATTCTCTTAGTCTTGTCTAGCTAGACACTCAAAGGCATCAATTATGGCAAGCCAGCAGTGCAAGTCTGTGTGGGCGAGGCACAAAAATTTTGGGGAAAAGAGTGAAGGGGTTTTTTGCAAACCTCACCTGACAGTCTGGTCGGACACCCAGCCAGCATCGCACTGCTCAAACCCATCCTCGTAGGCTGCTTTCAGCTGCTCTGGGCTGGCCATGATGGCACCATTGTCCCGGCAGGTCTGGTGGGCCTGTGTGAAGTTCAGGGTGTACCTGCTGGTAGCAGCTCGGTAGTGAAACACAACACCTGAGAAGGCAAAAAACCCCATTAGTGGCACATTTTGTGTTGTTCTTGCAGCCGTCACCACTCTGTAACCCAAAAACTCCATTGTTTTGCATTGTTTCTGCTGCCATCCCCACTCTGAAACCCAAAAACCCTGTTAGTGGCACATTTTCTGCAGCCATCACCATTCTGTGACCTCACCTAGGTGTTGTCACAACGCTGAAAGCAGATTGTTTTAGAATAAAAAATAGTATAGAAACATGAGATATTCTGGTATAAATGATGTTCCCCCTCTAGTGGCTGCTACCAGTAACGACAAAATATCCCAAAAAATGTGGTTTTTTGGAGCAGATCTGTTTATCAGTGATGGGCTGGTGACTGTTTCTACGCATCAAAGATCACTATAAATGTATCCCTTATCAATATGTGGATTTTGGTCAATTTTCCATAGCCATCCATGTTTTCCTGCACACTCCACAAATGATACAAACAACACAAAGGATGACTTTATTTGGGGTTTTCCTGGTTCTGAAAAGGGCTTCAACAATTTCAGCAGTTTCTGGAGCATGTCAGACCTTTGGAGAGGGAGGTCTGGAGTGAAGACGGTTTTGTTTAAAGCGGGATCTGTCTGGAAGCCACATTCTCTTTTCTACACAGACACAATTCCCACTGAATTTGACAACAGCTAGAACAAATCATAAAGGGCACTGAGGTGGCAGAAAACAGCCATTCCACCTTGCAAAATCATTTCCCCCTATTGCCACTGTCTTTTACAGTTTAGCATCAAAGGCATGTCCCTTGCAATACCTCACTTATCGTGCTCTAAAATCATCAGAAGTGTTTCAACACCATAAAACATCCACAGAATGGAAACAAAATAAAACAAGTCCCATAACTGTTAAATGTTCCTTTTTCTCTGATAGTTTTACTGGAGTACTTCATGATGAAGAAATAACACACTGTAATATTTGGGAAAATGGTGATATTGTAGAAATAATTAATTTTACAACAGGTCTTTGCTATTAGATTATTGTTGAAAGACATAGTAAGTCTGCTAATTTGCAAACAAATAGAAATACAGGTCACTTAGCAAATTGTTGATACAAAAATTTCCAACTTATTTAGAAATCTTTTTCTCATGCAAATTCAGTAAAATTTTGCCAGTCATCAAAAATCTACATATGGCCAGTAAGCAGAAAGTACACATTTGTCTTCTTGTCGTGATTCACTAAGAAATTTATAAAGAAAATATTATCTGAAAATTACTCAGCCATCAGACGTCATTTTTCTTATCAAACCCACTTGCAGAAAAAGAGGAAATAAAAGAGGAAAAGCTGGGAATCCCCATATTTCATCATTTAATAGGGAGTCACACATCAGCTGCAGCCACTAACTGGAAACTTGCAGACTACCAGCATCCCCATAAAATGCCTTTCAGAACTGACAAAAGCCATCACAAACAGCTTTTTCCAAGCAACAGTGTAATTTCAGCTTCGAATGGATCCACGTGTCGTTTGGCAACAGTCATAAGTGAAGAATACACCCCGGAAAATTATGGCTGTGTGTGTATCGTTACATTCAATTTTCCAGGTGCCTGAAATTCAGTCATTAAGAGTGTTAAATTGTTATGTTATTTCACTGCATTATTTGGCTCAGGCCCCACAACACCATTCCAAACAATTTCTGGGCAGATTTCAAGAAGAAGCAGAGAACAGGGACAGCTTCCAAAGGGCATCTTCATCCTGTGTTGGGAGCCAAAGAAGCATTTCAGTGTGGACGGAGGACACCCTGCTCCACACAGTCTCACTGCTAAACCACCCCACAACATAGAATGAGACGTAGAATCAACATTTAAACCTTAAAATAACGAAAAATATTATCTAGAGATTTATATTTTTTTATCATGCAATGTGCATAAAAATATTAATTTTAACATATTCACAATCTAGTAACAGTGGTTGACACTGTGAGCAGAATACTTGCTGGTGTAAATAAGCATTGCTACGTTAGTAGTACAGTAGTAAATAAAGACACGAGTTCAGGTGGCCTGCTTGGTGTTCTGGATCTAGAATTTAAAAATGGGTAACTTTTACAGAGCTCACAACAGATTCAGATAAAATAATTGCCCTGTTTCATAACTATGAACCCATAAAAATATTCACAAGCTGTACATCTGACTTTATTATATGTTATTTTTGAACATATACGAACATTTTTAAACCTTTTTTTGGCAATACTGTTTTTTCTGTAATAAAGCGTGTTTGATGCTGAGTCAGAAATGCCTAATTATATGAAGTAGTTTGTTAATTCCCTTTATTGTTTCAATCTTAACTGAAATGTATTTTGTGTGAATTTAGATTAATTGCCTCTCTCAAGTTTTTTTTTTCCCAGATTGTTTAAGTGATACGACATGACTTCAAACTGGGAGAAGAGTTTCTGCATCTCAGTACAGCCACAAAAGGGTCTGTTGCCTTAGAAGGGATGGCAACATATTTCTCTAAAGTTGTATTTTTTTTTGAGCTTCCCTTTGCTTAAATATATGAGTGTACTTTCCACAACCACCTATTTCACCTCTCATTCCTTCCTTTTCTTTTTCCATGCTGGAAGAACCACTGCCCTTCCTACCCTGCCAGAAAAGTGTGATACCTGAACAAGGCAGGACTAAAGAGTTAATATCCCAGCCAATTTAAAGTGGATTTCGAGGAGGCAAAGAAGAGCCTTTGGTCATTTGTAAATCCTGGAAAGGAACTCGGAGAATGCTTTGTTCTCCTCGCCCTGATCCACAAGGTAAACTTCACCTATTCTCAGAGCTGGAGGCTCCTCCATTTCCAGTCAGGAGCTAATGGACATGAAAGAGCCTCCGAGATGAATGGGAAGGAGGACGTCACTATGCATAAGCCTGTGCAACAGCTGCAATAATTAGAAGACCCCCTGGGGCTAAGAAGATTAAAGTGCAGGACTTTCATTGTTTCAGTTAGACAGAGAGAGGGGCAAAACCCATTGTCCCGGTCTTTGCACTTTAAAACATTTGTAAAGGATTTTCTCCCCCGCCTTTGTCTATTTCCTCCCCGAAAGAAAAGGCAAGAAAGGAGTTGTCCTAGGAACAAATAAAGCAACTGGAAAACAGACTACGGCGGCATAATGTTGTCACTGAACATCTGGCAAACAAAATCAGTGTAATTACAGGAAGGAGTAGCAGCAAGAAAGAGCACCCATAGGAAAGCAATTTGCAGCATCCAAAATTCACTTCTGTCAGAGCAAGGGTGAACGTCTTTTCGTCGTTTATTTCACGTCTTAGACCAGAAAATTAAAATGTGAAGTGTTTAACTTTTAATGAACAAGGGTTTCCATGGGTAAGAGCCCGGTTCTGTGGTTACACCCCTTTGGGTTGCAGCTTTGCTGTGTATCATGCATCAAAACCCTGTGGAACTGCAGGGGAAGGTAGTTTATTAGCTCCTGGTATGGCCAATAAATTATAGTTAACTTTCACTAGTGAGCTCAGGCTGCTGCCACATGCAGTGTTGGATGTGGCAACATAAAGCCTGAATCTCAGAAGCTGCCTCACAGAGCAAAGAATACCTAAAGAGAAAAGATTGTGATGGCAGTGCTTGTTACCCTGTTAATTTTTGTCTTCAGGCCATGGACACTGTGGTGCAGACACCTGAAATAACTCCCAGCCCACTGCCAGAGCTACTACTCACTTCAGATCACAGTACAGATCCTCCCTGCCCTTAATACAGAAGGCAATTTACATTACAAATGCACCCCAAAAATGCAGGTTACAGGACAGAGCACAGCATGAAAAGAAGGAATAAGGCAGTATTTTCAGTTCTCTGCATGAATAATTCGTTTGTGTCTCTCTCTGTCAGTATTGCACCCATCTTCTGACCCCTGTCCTGGGCTTTGGCAATCTGAGAAGAACAGGCTCGCCTTGCCATGTGCCTCAGGAAACTCACGGTGGGGAGGGAAAGTGCTTTTACACCCACCCTGCCATGCCAGGGCTCCCCAGGGACAGACACTCCAGACACTCCCCCACCAGCTCACAGTTTGCTCCCCTGTGCAGGATGTTTGTGTCCCTCCTCAGGTGGAGGGGCACAGGGACTCCTCTGAACAGCTCCGGATAAGGAGAGGGGTCAATGCTGAGCTTCACCTGTGTTTTTATCTTTTACTATTCTCCCACCACAGCTCCTACATCCAGCCCGAGGCAGAACCACCCCAGCCTGTCCATCCAGAGGCTGCCATGTTCCCAAACTCTACAAGAGGGACACAGCAGCTTGGCCAGAATATTTCCTCCCCTCTTCCTGGCACGCGTTGCAAGTAGACCCTGGGTCTTTATCACCCAGAAACAAATTTCCCTCTGCCATCCTTTGATGGCCACTACCAATTGCGTTCTTCCCTTGCCAGGAAGATTCCTCGGGATCCATTATGCAGAAGAGTAAAACACGAGCTGAAAAATGCAGCAGCCCATGATAATTTACAAGGAAGTTCAACATCAAGAGGTGGTAAGGTTTCAAGACAGGTAAATCGAAAGATTAGGTAAAATCACCTCTTCAAATGCCTACTTAAGAGATAAAGAAAGGGATTTCTGCGGCAGAGAGACTAGATCAATTAGGTTGTCAGCACACAATCTCCAAGGGCTAACAAAACCAGAGTGGCAGCTTTCCCACATCGGAAACAACTTTCATTTATTATCATTATAATGCTGGAAGGAAAGACAAGTTTGCATAAAAATGAAAATGGGAATTACCATCCACTGCTGCTTTCCTAATTCTTCTTTCTTTCCATTAACAAGATCAGTATCTTAATCATGGGATTGTCTTTACAAGCTTTAAAAAAGAAAACACAAAAAAATTGGGGGGAAAAAGAGAAGTCTTTCAGATTTGCAGCAGAATCAAACAGAAACTGAGAAAATGAGACCCATGAAATGAGTGACCTCCCAAAATATCAGTTAGAGAAGAATAAAGCACTCTCACTTTTGGCAGAAAAATACTCACTGAGAAGCTATGACAAAAGAGAAAGCAAACTAGAAGGATCCCATTTGCTACTTTGATCCCTTTAAATCCAATTATCTCCTAGGAAGAAAACAAAAAATCAGCTCAAATGAGTGGCTTGTTCAGATTTCTTAATTTTGAATATATTGGGTCATACATACTCTTTTTAACTGCCCAATATCATAGCACCACACAAAACAAGAATTTCATTAAATATTCAAAAATGTTCCAGAATGAAAAGGACTGTCTCGTTTCACTTCTAGGTCAGATTTTTACAAGGTAGCTCAAAAGTATTTTACAAATAGTTGACTTAATTATAACTAGAGAGAAGGAATAAAAGTGGGCACAGAAAAGTACAGCAATACTTTTTATAAAATCCTGTCTGGGATTCAACTCACCCAAGATAGCTTTGCCTGAAGGTTACAAGTTGAGCCTAAGAGAGTCATTTATAAATCTCTCTAATTGGTGACCAGGGATATTTAATGCAGAGAGATCACCTCACCCAGAAACATCCTAAAGCTGAGAGGCCAAGAACTCTCAGTGTGAGACAATTTGAATTGTGGGCTTAATAACACCAAGAAAGGTTAGAAGAAAAGCACCAAAACACCATAGAGAGATGAAATTACAGAATCTGACAAAAGAAGAGTTGCTCCTGAGACAAAGGGAAAATTTGCGAGGAACATGCACAGAAGGCAGAGAAGAAAACATGTGGAAGTGAAAATGAGTATGAATGTGCATATGAATGTGAACAAGGACGACCTGTTCTACATATCCAGGACTGGACTTGGATGATCCTGGTGGGTTCCTTTCCAACTTGAAATATTCTAAGATTCTCCATTCCCCTCCTTGTGAGAAGCTGAAGCATCTAACACTGCCATGCTGTTAGATCCATTTTGAACACAAAATATCCCTGTGTGGGAGGTCAGTGTAATTATAGCAGCAACCAGGGTGTCAGGAAAGCATTCTCCATGATTAATAACAGGAAAGGGGGTATCCAGTGTGAGGGAAGTGCCCCTCCAGTGATCCTGCAGAGCTGCCTGCCCCAAGGACAGCCCTGTGGGAGTGAATAATGCGTAATGCAGGCACCTGGCTGCCCTAAACCTCCTGCGTGGGCTAAAATTAAGTGTTTCGCTCCTCCCTCTTACACTGTCACCAAGTTCAAAATGCAAAATAGTAACGCTGACCTCAGGAATGAAGTGTGGAGAGCACCTGGCCCCTGTGGATGGGTGTTCTCTGCTAGATTTGGGCACACAGCACAGCACGTAACGTGGAGATTGCAATGCCAAAGGAAAACTGGATCAAGTAACCCAACATGTCATCCTACTCCCACACTTCGCTGTGACTTTCCCAGATCCCCAGGACCGTGCACACATAGCCACCCCAGCCAGAACACAACTGCTCACACCCTTACAATAAAACAAGCCAAGTCAGGTTTTTGCTTTAAGATGAGATATTTAACCAGTGTTCAGACCAAAATATTTGATCTCTGTTTGATGCACACACAGCCAAGCAGTGCTCAGCAGATAAGGGATCTCATGTGAGCTCACAGTGCCTTGATGACGTCTCTGAGACAAAATCATGAAATGGTTTGGGATGGAAGGGGCACTAAAGATCATCTATTTCCAAATAAAGCGACTATTGATACCCAAGTATCAATAGCACCATCGTTAATTCCTATAACCAAGGCAAAGGAAGGCCACAGAATTATGTCAATTTCCAAGATCCTGTCATTGCTTAGAAAACTTTTTACCTGTCAAAAAAGAATGTAGCAGAAATATGCACTGCAGAGACAAAGGCAATATGTGTACTGAAACATGTCTTTCTTGTGAATGATAACTAAGATAACCAGCTGTGGTTAAGCGGTGGCTTCACCACGAGTCCACCCATGGATTATGAAAATCTACAGACATTCAAAAAACAAAAATGGAAAAAAACAAACCCATATCTGTTCAGGATTGAATAAAGAAAGTCTCTGTGTGGGTAATTCCAAGGGTGACAAGTTTCTGACAGTAGTAGTGTAAATGTTTAAATTTGCCTTTTGAGACCAGCAGTTTTCATTGGAATAGGACTCTGGGACAGCCAGATCTTTCGTCTGAACAGTTTGAACACATGAATTTGACTTCAGAAGTTCATTTGGCAGCTCAAATAGCAAATTAACTGGATATTTGCAAAAAAATTATCAAATTTGTCTGTTGTGATAGCTAAACAGGCAAAAAAAATAGGTGCACAATTAGAACTTTTGTACAGTCTTGGCCTCGAGACCCAAGCAGAAAAAGTAATGAGGCATTTGAAGTTCTACTTTCAATGACTAATACCCGCTATTCAGCTTAACCTGGGAAAATCTGTATGCTACTGTGAAAATTATTATTCCTCAGAAATCCCATTTTTCATTCACAATACATTCCATCACTGGTAAAATACATTCATTTGATGCACAGTCTGTTCAATAGCAGTTTTGTATTCCCAGCATACCTAAGGGAGAGAAATAGCAATTACAGTAATTTTATTCATGTTAGCTCTCCCAGCTATCTATTATTTTACTAGCAAAGGTTAATTTGAAAAAGAAGCGGGCTAGCTATCTAATCTTATCTTCCTGGCTTCACTAATGCTGCATTATTCTTTTTGTTTGAAAGTTTAAAATTAGGGAATGTCCATAAAACAAATCGAGACCCTGAAAATATCTAGAACAAAAGTCCTCAATTGGTTGAAAAATAGCCAAAGAAGCATTAAAAAAACCCCATAAATTCATCATAATGGCAAAAGAGGAATTACACCTGCTTCAGCAGAACTCTGCCTCTAAGTTTTAGTCTACTTAACTTGAGCATAAAATGAGCAGAATTAAAAAACTGGTGATAATTTTACCAGGGCTTCAGCAGCCCCAGCTCCACCCAGGAGCGCTGACCAAAGCACAGTGCTGAACCAGGCTCTCCCTCAGCTCTGGAATTACCTCAATTAACATGGAAATACCTCCCTGCACCCCAGTCAGGACAGGCAGTGCAGAATGAAAAGAAGGGCATTACAGGAGATCATGTCTCTTCAATTGGTGTGAGTTTGCTGTGGGGAGTCAAAAAGAAACAATGGAGAGAGTTTGTATTCAGGACTAATGGTTCTTTGGTTTATAAATAAAAGCTGAAATCATAAGAAACCATAAAGAATAGGGCAGAAGATTTGAGCAGCAACACTCACATGAAGTCCTTGTGAGTTTTCTAAATGCCATTTGTTAAAATAACGGTAAAAACTGAGAATGAAGGGCACAAATGTCGGTCTAGTAAAGCAATTTTCCATTTCGGTCAAGACTTAGCTTTTTTCCTCTCCTGAAATTCTGACATTAAAGTAGTCATGGAAAAGAACAGTTGCAGAAAGATAATGGAGTGTGAGAAATGTTCGTAGTGGTAAAATCATAAATTTTTTCAGTTCTACACTTCACAGTGTCTTCTCAGGAGCAGTAACTACAAAAGCTAACTTATCACCATAAATCATCTGATATTTTATTGTCATAAACATCTGCTGCTCCTGGATATGGATATGTAGTCAAGGGAACACTTGAAAAGGAGTAAGGAATGCCAGGTACACTCATTATGAAAAGTAATGTTCAAACCAGGATTTTTTTTGCTTTTCTCATTACGACCTAAGAGTTTATGAAGTTATGCAGACATTAATGGCTACACTGATTTATTGCACTTCCAAATTAAGGTCACACCTTCAAATCCTTTCGTCAAATCAATGCCAACAGTGTTCAGATTAGGTTAGGCAGATTGGAAGAACAATACACTACTAAGCTCACCAAAAAAGTCTTAGCCAAAGCTGTGATTTCCAGCAGCAGATATTAATGTTTGTTTTAGGATTAATTCATCTGAGTAAATACTGAACTTCCAAAAAGCACAGAGCTGCAAAGGGGTGTGCAAGGCAGTGCCAAAAGCAAGGCTCCTGCAAGGAGATGCATCCACACAGCTCAGTGTTGCTCTAAGCCCAGGCAGAAACCTGGGTCCAGAACTTGCCTGAGCATGGCACAGAGCCTGGGTTAATGCCCTGCCTTTCAGCACAGCCTGTTAGCTCAGGCTCAGTGCCAGCCAGCCCAACAGGGCTCTGGAGCAGCCTCTGTGCTGTACTCACCATGTTCCATGAGCAGGCTCTGAGGGGAGAAACATTCACACATCACATGCTCCTTTGGCCACTCACACTTTGGTTTTGCTTAGACCCACAGAACACTCCAGGCTGGGGCAGAGGGGCTGAAAGTGCTGGTGACAGCAGCTGGACATGAGACCAGGGGTGCCCAGGTGGCCAAGGGGCCAATGGCACCTGGGCTGTGCCAGCCACAGGCTGGTGACTGTTCCCTGTGCTAGCACTGTTGAGGAACCATCTCAGATGCTGGGAACAGCTCTGAGCCACTCATGACAAATAAATTGAGGGGCTGGAGCCTGTCCAGAGAAGGGAATGGAGCTGGGGAAGGGGCTGGAGCTCCAGGAGAGGCTGAGGGAGCTGGGAAAGGGGCTCAGCCTGGAGAAAAGGAGGCTCAGGGGGGACCTTGTGGCTCTGCACAACTCCCTGACAGGAGGGGCAGTGAGGGGGGGTCGGGCTCTGCTCCCAGGGAACAGGGACAGGAGGAGAGGGAACGGCCTCAGGCTGGGCCAGGGCAGGCTCAGGACCAGGAAGAATTTCCCCATGGAGAGGGTGGTCAGGCCTTGGCAGGGGCTGCCCAGGGAGGTTTGGATTCCCCATCCCTGCAAGAGTTTCCAAAATGTTTGAATGTGGCATGTGGGGGCCTGGTTTAGTAGTGAACAGGCTGGGCCAGGGCAGGCTCAGGACCAGGAAGAATTTCCCCATGGAGAGGGTGGTCAGGCCTTGGCAGGGGCTGCCCAGGGAGGTTTGGATTCCCCATCCCTGCAAGAGTTTCCAAAATGTTTGAATGTGGCATGTGGGGGCCTGGTTTAGTAGTGAACATGGCAATGCTGGGTTAATGCTTGGACTTGATAATCTTAGATGTCTTCTCCAACCTCAAAAATTCTGAGAGTCCTGTCTCTTCTGCCTCTCAACACGTAGACTTCCCCCTCTCAAAATTTTGGAGGCTATTTCCTAATAGAGATGGCAAGCAAACTGTTATCACTGCATGCCCCACATTTAGCAGACACCTCTCTACTTGTCCTGCAGCTTCTCCCAGAGGAGTTTCCTTCTGCCCATCCAAAATTTATTAGTAGGTGAAATGAAACACATGGTTTGTGTCTGATGTCCCTGTCCCAGAAAGAGTGGCTCCCACTTTTGGTGGCAACATAGCTTGGGACACCAAGACAGGACAACCACAGCTTCAGTGGCTTCTTTTCATCGTCAGTTGCATCATTTAAAACACGCAAAGGGCCAATCACTGAAGACGCTCCTTTAAATCCTCTCCAGTTTTGTGTTAATTACTAAATTTCGCTGTTTTAACTGGAATCACTATTGGCTACAGATGAAATGGACAAATCCTTACCCTCGACAGCCAGAGAGACAATGTTCTGTGTGTCCTCCACTCCGTACATGACATCGCAGCGATAGACCCCGGCATCGCTGGCGCGCAGCTTGGAGAAGGTCAGTGAGGCGTCTCCGGTCTCCTCAGAATGGCTCGGGACAGACACCCTGTCCTTGTAGCTCTGGCCTATTTTGATGTTGCCATTTTGGGCCACCAGGACCGTGGTTTCCTTGGCATCCTTCCCGCTTTTGTCCAATTCCACCTTGGACCATTTGATCCGGAGGTACTCGGCAGCGTAGCTGGAGGATATAGTGGGTGTGGTTGAAAAGAAGCACGGCAGGACTGAAGTTCCAGAGAGTGAACCCTTGACCAGGGTTTTTTTTTCTGCTTTAACTAGAAAAAGGGGAGAGATTTCAGAAAAAGAAAAGAGAAATCACATTACTGTAACAGCAGAATTGAAAACAAATATATTTCATTGTTAATTAATGATTCACTTGTGCAAAACCTGAAATCCATGAACCTTAGCTGATTTGTAAAAGGACTGGGGAGTATAAGCTAAAAAAGAATTTGTATCAATCTTGGTACGTCTTATGCTGATGATGGAGTGCGTTTCTCTTTGGGAAAATTTCATTCAGACTCATTTTCTCCGTTTGTTATGGTCACCAAGTTATTAACCCTTGGAAACCGGTCTGAAATTTTAGGTGATAGATGAACTGTAAGAGCTGTTTTTTCAATTCACAAGAGGAAGACCACTCTGAGTGAAAGATGATGAGTTACCTCAGTGGCCAAAATCCTGAATACAGTGGAACTGCTAGTGTTCACACCTTGCCTCACCTCACAGCAGCTTCTCCTGTCCTCAGAAGGAAACAGAGCCCATGGCTTTGCCCCCCTGTCACCCCTGACCCCACTGTTCTCTTGGGGGTTAATTCTTTTTATTGCACACGTGCTGAAACCAAAGCCTTTCCAGTATCCCAAAAAGCCACTCTTTCAAAGTTGTTTCCTTGTAGCCTCAGGGCCTTTGACACATCACAGAAATGAAATATTTCAGGTTGTAAAAGCAAAGGAGGAAGTAAAGCACACAGAAAGTCCCTACTTGGCTCAGATTTGACATGATCAGGACTTTTATCATTTTTTATGTCATCTCCAGCTGCAAACATTTCACAGTGAAATGCTTCCATCTGACAATATCCTGAGGGGTAAGTTGACTACTGTTCATCCAAGCTGCACACAGCAACTGGAGAGAGGGTTTCTGATAGATTTACCTTTTTTATGTGGTGTTATTTCATCACACATCATGGCTTAATGAAGATTAAAAGCTGATGCACAACAGCATCTATTTTATCTCTCTCACAGTCCTTCACTCTAACATTTTTGAGAGGTAGAACATGGTCATCATTAATTTGAAGGGAGCTAGGATTCATAAAGTTGAGAAATATAATAACTTAATAGCAGCCGTCAACAGAGTGATACATGAAACAGGAGACACCAGCACATGAAAATGATCTGTTTATCTATGATAAAAAATATAATCTCTCCATAAAGAGTAGAAGACTGGGGGGTGGAATGGAAGGATGGGCAGAGAGAGAATTAAAGAAGAGGAGAAAAAAGAGAAGAGAAATAAAGAAGAAGGGGGAGAAAAGAAGCAAGAAAAGCAGAAAGAAAACAGAAAGAAAGAGAGGAGAAAAAAGGAAAATAGAAGAATAAAGGAAATTGCTCATTAACCTTTAAACAGAGAGATGATTTTCTACAGGATAAAGTATTAATGGTATTATCTAAAAATGTTCAATACTAGAGTCATCAGCTTGATGCCCAAGCATTTCAAAAATAAAGTACTAACCAGGAAAAGAAAAAAATGGACTGACAGAGAAGACACCGATTTCTGAATGGAAGTTCTCAGGTTCTTTCTCTCCATGCCTACCAAACTAGAATTCATTGGGCACACAATTCAGACAGAGTCAAGATGATAGTATCAAAACCGATGAAACCAGATACCTTTTATATCACCTCTATTTTGTTGAAACTTCACAGAGTTACAGTGGTTAGAGATAAAGAAACAGATTGAATTCTCAGTTCTATCAGTCGTGATGGAATTACTGCCAAATCGCACAGGTGGGAGATTAAAATCAGTTTCAAAATATTTAGAATTTATTATGATCTCTTGTCATCTATACACCTTACAGGAACTTTCTTCTTAAATGAAGAATGAGTTAGTTATAATTATTCTGACTGACAGAACTGTAATGAACTTTATAAGAACATTGTTTCTGATTATGAGTGATCTTGAATACCAGCACTGAACCCTGAGGAAATTTCTTCCCTTTAAAATTTGTGTCTTCACATCAGCCAGCTGGAAGTCTTGGCAAAAAAAACCACATATCATCTTGATAGGCAAACTAGATCCAGCCTAAACTGTGCTACATCCCAGAACAGGAGATTCTGTGTAGCTGCAGTTCTGTCCAACTTTGGAAAGCATTATAACACACTTTATAAAAAACTATTTGTTGTGGTAAGAGGAGGGAAGGAGGAGGAGAAGACAAGAAGAGGGAGGAGAAGGAGGAAGAGTAGAAGGAGAAGGAGAAAGGAGGAAGAAGTTTTTCCCTACTGAAAAAGAAAATATTTGGCTGACATAATTTCTGAAATACAAGATTAAGTGATGTTCCTGCACAATTCCAAAAAGCTTGATTTCTTGCAGCAGTCCAATCAGTTCATCTAGCAGAATTTACTGACCAATGCAAAAGCTATCAGTATTTTATATTGATCCATATAACCCTTTTTTTTTCCTCTTTAGCATTTTTGCTAAGCTTATGTTCCATGTCAGCCCCTATCAACAGGATGAGATAGACCAATGAAGACACATAGCTGGATATCTTCCTTTTAAGATGGGAGGAAAGGAATTCTTGCTTGAGAATGAAGTCTCTTTCTCTAGAATGTGGACATTTGTTCTGCGATAAATGTTACAAAATTCTAAAAGTAGGAGTCCAGATATTTTTTTAAAAGGACAGAATTCTGCCCTTGTGTATCACATTAATCACAATGACCCGGCCAATAGGTCTGCAGTGGAGGAGTCTGAAGAAAATTGTGCCCTGCAGGGTATGACACTGCTTAGAGGTGTGAATTTGCCACATAATTAAGTTTTACTGAACAGAATGTTGCTACTGACTATGCAGACAAATCCCACATGCTTAAAGAATAAAATATTCTAGTTATTTTTAGCTAAATTTATGAGAAAAAAAAGGAAAAAATTGCATCTCATTTTTCAGTTCATCAACAACCTGCTGGGACATATGGTACATTGCCCTGTCTAGCAGAAGAAATAGAAAGGATCAGAGAAATGATGTGTTTTGTCAATCCAGCTACTAGCAATGAGCCTGAAAGAAGCTTTTTCATTAACCACAAGTCTTTTAGTGAAGATCATAATGAATTAAAATGAGCAAAAGTTGTAGGTAATGGACTGAGACCCAACAAAACCCCTCCCTGAGTCCTTTACCAGGTGATTTGTGGTCTGACCTAGCAGAATAAGAGAAGGAGGTGCAGAGTGATGAAGAACTACTTTTACAGTTTGCAAGACACTCACAAGGAGTCAGGCAAATGTAAATCTCAGCTGCAGAATTCAACATAACACCACAAAAGGCCACCCAAAACAGGCATGAAAAACTCCAGCGTTGATTATAACCACAAGGTCCAGCTTGTAAACCACAAAATCCTCACACCAGCAAGTTGTGAGTAAATGCCACAGTAGCAGTAGGCATCAGCCTTGATTGTGAGCATTAATTGCATCATTAATCCTTCACCTGTGCCCCAGCAAATAGCCAAGATCTTGCAGAGGGGCAGCCCTGTGACCCATCAGGTCACATCCCATTTCCTGCTGCCTTCCTGACAAACACCTGAGAACTCAGAGTCTTACACAAGCCATGAAGGGCCATTCTCAATCTGCCCTCAAAGGAAAAACACTTTTGTGGCTACATAAAATCTAATGGGCTTGCCATGGTGTTTATGAATGTGGTCACTGACAAATATGGGCATGGAAGAGAAACAGAGACAGGAATAGTGATAGGTGGTAGGAATTGGTGTTTCACAAAAGATTTAAAGGCTTCAATTTTATATCCAAACTAAGGACTTGAAAAGGTTGAAACTTAGGATGTCCACCTCTTCAGAATGCTGAGATATATTTTATTTTTAGAGTGTTTTTAAACATAAGCCATACTGATAAAGATTTTTTGTAGTCTTCTAACACTTATTCTTAAAAATATTATTGCACCAACTGGCTTTTGTACAAAAGGTAAGGACATGAGTTGATTCCAAAAATTACTTGGGATCATGAATTGGATCTATTCATGAAAAATGAAATTTTTTACATCCTTGTCCTCCTCACCATGGCCATAGTTTAAACACGGTTAAGACTCTGTAGGGCAAAAGAATGGCCCCCAACTTAAAAAGCAAACCCCACAAAGTTGTGTTCTAGGAACATCAGGGTCTTTCTGAATTTCTTTGAAAAAATTTGGGCAAATAAGTATGGGTCACAACCTGGTCTATCTTCTAAAGAATGGGACATTCACAAAAAAACTCTTTAAGTACCAAAAATTCTACTCTGGAGTTAAGATGAGCCATTTAAGAGGTAATACAATGAGGAGTAACTGAGAGAACATGTAGAGAGATGTCATCCCATGTTCTACAACTCCAAGGAACCATGTGACTCCATTTACAGTCCTGCCCTCTCAATCCCTGTATCCCAGAATTCTGCATTTGTGTAAGGCAGTGAGTCAGGTCTGTGGTTTGATCCAGACCTTTCTTCCTTATAGGCAATCTAAACCTATTATCCTTTTTATTTAATTGGTTCCACTAATGAACCAGTCCTTTTCTTTATCATTCAGGACTACCTAAAGACGTTACTAGCAACAGTGTTCAAGCTGGGTGGGAAAAAAAATAGTAAATTTCATTTTCCCAAAGGCTAAAATCAGTTTGAGGAGCTCCTGGAAAGAAGGGGGAAAGAAAATAAAGAAAAATCTTGCTTTGAGACTTGGGAAAGCTGCTTTCCCAATTTTGTGAGTCTGCAGCAGCTGTTGGGATATTTTCCTTACTAAAGGCCTGACCCAAACTTTCAAATAACCGTGGCAACCGCACATGGATACATACTTTGGTTTTAGTGTGCAATCACCAAGAGAGGTAGTAAGGGCTCCTTCCTTTCCACCCAAACCTGCAGCTTCCCTAACACCTCCTTGCTCCAGACCCCAGCAGCCAAGGGACCTGCCCCAGCTTAGCTCATGGCAGCCCTAGCACAACATCTATAAATCCTCAAGGCCTTGAGGAGAACACAGAAACAAAATTAGTGACACAGTGCAGCATGGTAGAGGAAAAGAAAGTCAATTTCCTGAGTCTGGGCTGTTTCCTCAGTCCTGTGAAATGCCCTACCAACTACAGCATTAAATTAATTGTAATGAATGGTTCTGTGTGCAGCAGACTTACCTTTAGGTAGCATGTATGTTATAACTAGCGTAGAGTACATCCATAAGATACTTTTTATACTTAACAACATCTTGACCTAGAAATGAAGAACAAAGGAGTAAGTGGTTAGTATTTACTGTGTCCTTAGCAAATGTAACTCGGTACATCAGTATTTGTCACTGGAATCAGTGCTTTCAGGGCATCTTCATTTAACAATTTATGGCAGAGATTTGCTGTAATGACCACATGCCTTTACTGAATATAGATTTATAATACATTTCAGGTTGTTTAGTCCTGAGTAATTCCCAGACATGTCAATTCCCTTTGGGTTTGCTTCTCAATATCCTTTACAAAGCTCCACTTTCCAACAGCTGGAAAGCTCTTCACACGTATCATATGCACACAGTAATAAATTGCATGTTCACAACAGTATTTCTCAATTTTCATTTCAGGTCACAGTTACACACGTTGAATCTGTAAATATCCCCAAAGTTACAAAAGCATTGCAAGACACATAAACACCAATGATTGAAAAGGGTTTATAAATGATCCCTCATCCATATAGTCACACATATGTGCTATGAACATCCCAACAGAAGAAACTATTTTCAGCAGCAGTTTGTCAACACGCTGACAGATTTTTATCACAACCTTGATTTTCCTGATACTGCTGCAAAATCTGCTACTTGGGCTCTTCACTTGGACAACTAACCAAGGTGAGAGTTTTTTCCTGCTCAAGAGAGATTGCAGTTGAACCGCCTTAAGGATCAGTAAAGCAGAGATTTAATAGATATGTGCTTGTCTGTGTTACAACTATGGAACCTGCAGTGCACAACATGTACAATTTAAAACCTCACTTTTAAAAACTCCACAGGCTGCATTGAATGTGACAGCAAAGACACACAGAGAGGCAACATCAGAAAACTCCTGGTGACGTGTTCAACCTCAGGACAGTTCTCTCCAAAGCTCACAGCTGCAGCCCAAACTCCACATGAATCTGTGTGAACTGGCACACATCCTGTAACATCTGAGCAGCACGGGAAAGACGCAAAACATCTCCAACCAAGCCTTTCCAGTGAGGGAAGTTAAAAATTCCCACCCTAAAGGGCTGAAAACCCCAAAGTCTTTCATTCTCTGTACACGGATGGCCGAAGCCAGCTGGTTGTGCTGGGAAACATGTGCTACAACCTATTCCCTGGGTGTGGAGGGAGAAATGCAGCTGCTTTCCAAAGAGCAGGCTGCACGCTGCCAAGGACGCCCCATCTCTGCTGCAGCCATTCAGGACAGCTGAGTGCAGAGTGTGATATCACTTATTTTGATACATGAACTTCATGGAATTTGCACTTTTCACGACTGAGTCCCAAACTAGAACCGGGAGTTCATTCAGTTTGAGCTCTCCATGCTGTAAAGCTTCTTCTGAAGCTTCTCTAACACATACCCCCACCACCACTCAGCCAGACTTTTATCTCCTCCTACATTTACACAAGCCAAGCTGCATGTGAAGAAAACAAAAGTGACTATTTATTAGCTAATGTTAAAATTCTATACTGTTCCCTGGTACAAACTCCCTGCAGAAGTTTGTTATGAGTGAGGAGGTTGCACAAGATCAGAGCTGCAGACATCAAAGTCCTTTAAATACAATGGACCAGCTCTGAAATACAGAGTCACATGCTTTCTTAGATAAACAGTTCAGTGATCCTCATTACACAATAATTAAAAGTGATGTCAGTCTGAGCCTACAGATGTGCAGAAGGACTTTCAAGCAACCCCTGTATCCCAAAAACGTTGGAAGCCTCAAGCACCAACACCACTGCAGTGAAGTTCCTACAATAACACAAGAACCCTGATGAGAGCATGAAAAGCACGCTGACAGAATTTTCCACCTTCCAAAGTGGTGAGTGAAGGACCTGCCTGGAAAACAAAGTTCTGGGCCCTGTGAGAGCTGCATGGCTCCAGATCTTTTGAGACATTCTGCCCACATGTCCTCCCATGTGTCACACACTGGCCACATCCACAGCGAAGCCAAAGTCCAGAACAGAATGTTTGCAAGTTTAGCTCTCCAAGTTTACCCATAAGTTTTATCTCCCTCCTTCCCCTGAGGGCAACCTTCCTTTTGGGACCAGAATCAAGGGATTCAAAGAAACCAGACAAGAAACAGAACAAAGTATGTTCTTTTTCCTGACAATGGGGGTGTTGCACCTAAATGGGGCTGGTTGCATTTTGCAACCACCACCTGGCTCAGTTCCCTGGGTCTGGCAAGGCATACCTGAGTGGAGTGCCTGGCATGTGTCACTGGAAGCCTGTTGCCCTTGGAAGTTCATTGCAATTGCTGTCATAACACAACTGATTCCACGTTTGGTAAGAACACAAACCCTGCTGCTACGCTTCCAGTCACCAAACACAAAGCACACACCCACAGTGACAGACGAATACAGAAAGGCCACTGTGGAGGGGCAACTTCCAAGCTATCCATGGGAACAGAAGAGAGCATTCCTGGCTGGGATGGCTCCTAGCCTTTTAATGAGTAGGGCAGGAATGACACCTGCTGCATCAAAGGGCTTGGATAGCTCCAAAAAATTGTACTGTTTGAGCACAAAGCTTAATATGAAACACTTGCCAAAAATCCCTACTCAACTCTTGGAAAACCACCTCTTGGCTTTTTAAAAATCTTCCTTATACTGAAATGCTTACTCAAGCAATGGGAACCCCTGGGAGAACGCTCTGATTTTCAGCCCTTAGGGTCGAGTCTGACTCCCACGCAACCCTCCATACTTGAGGATTGGTTTTCATGCCCCAGCCTTTGGTGAGATCCCATAAATATTCCTGGGTTGCCGAGTGCTATTCCACTACATCTGCCAGAGTTAAACATGCAATTAGACCTGCACCCTCCCCAAACATGCAGACCGTAACAGCAGCACCTTGCTCAGCCCCACAGGGGAGCCTGGCTTAGGAGCAGACAGAGCTCTGCAGACATGGTGACAAAAATCCTCCTCAGGACCCACCTCAGGTGAGGCAGAGGCTGCTGCTTACACCTCACTCCAGTTCCTGCCCACATTTCCAGGCTCTAAGATGTGACTACTCCTGCCTCCTTGCCCTTCTGTTGGCAAAGGCTGCAGAGGACTGTGCTCCCTTGTAGCCTCCAGAGCTAAATCCCTGCTCTAAAACAGGTTTGTGTTTCCCATTCCTGCATTCTGCAGTTCACAGAAGTCTGCTGTCTGGCTGCTGCACTGCCCCTAAGCCCACTGCAATTAGTCAAAATCCATCTAACCATACCTTTTTCCACTAGATTTTTTTTTCCCTTGGTGTCACTACACCCATAGTAAAAGAAATCTGTAACACTACAGACACAGTGAGCAAATCTTGCCAACTCAAGCTTCAAGACTTGAGTAAGTGTTTAATTTCCACCTTCTGCTAAAAAAAGTACCTCACTTGACGTGACCAAACTTGGGTTGCCTGCTGGCTGGTTTCCAGCTGGGCTGATCCATTTTATTAGGAGCTACTACAGGCAGACAGATTTACAGTAGGAATTTGGTTTACATTTTTAAGTGGGATGCAACCCTGAGTGCAGCATCTTTTAACCGAAAGATGCCGAAGTCCTGGATAAACTACACATCTTTAAAAACTAGCAGTAGGGGGTCTCCCTGTGGGGAAAGAGCACAGCTCCTATTTTTGCAGGCACTGCTACCTTCCCTTACTACAGCAAAAACTCATAGGAGCAGTAAGTTCTGACCAAATTCCAGCTTGTGTTTAGTTTGCAGTGTAAGCTTGATCTCACACCAATGCTATTTTAATTTAACCAGATGGGAGAACATCATGTCTCTTTCTGTTTAAAACTACAGGTTCAAAAAGTGGATTGTCCTGGTGTGGAACATCCAAAAATACTCCCGGTTTCTCTGAAGCTGAGACAATGAGAAATTAGCCATTTTCATAGAGGTAACAATGTCTCTAAAACCTGCAACTTCTCACACTGAGATATGTTGTGCATGTTCTCTACAGCTGCATTGTGAAATCTGAGTATGTTCCTTAAACATGTAAAAAGCAGCCTCTGCCTATCTGACCCTCATAGTGAAAGTCAGAATGACATAAAAGATGTAAAGAAAAAAAAGTAAGAGGGTGAAACCCAACAGAACTGGGCCCTAGAGAAGAGAAGGAAGGCTGCTCATACTAATGGGTAAAACAGTAAATTACACTTTCCAGTGGAACTCCAACAGACTGGAAAGGACCAATCCCAGTCACAGCACATCCCTTGCTACCTTGCAAGCTCTGAAACCTTCACAGGTGCCATCCTTCCTCAAATGCACACATTCTGCACTTTCTTTTGTTTCTGCAGTCCTTTGATCCCGGTACTCCAGCTGACTGCTAATTGCTGACTTGTATCCACCTCACCATCAGCACTGCCTAATTAGCTCTGCCAGCTTCACCGCCTCTCTGCCATGTGATTAATTAGCCCACTGTGCCGACATAGCCTGCATCTCATTCATCAGTGGCCCCTGCTTGGACAGTGAAGGGCCCTCCCAAGGCCTCAGAGAAGGTCTTTGGGGTGTCTGCATCACCCCTTCCTCATCACCTCCAGCAGCTGCAGGGGAAAACTCCTCCAGGCCGAGCCCTTGCAGGGCAGGCTGGAGCACAGACAGGAGCAGTGACCAGAGCACAGCATGTTCTGGAGCTCCTGGCTGCAGCAGCTGCTGCCTCGGGACATCCCTCACAGCCCCGTGCTTTTATGCCAGGAGCAGCTCCAGGCTCCGGGACAGCCACGCAGAGACAGAGTGGAAAACTGCCAGAAGTAGCGTGTGGAGCAGCAATGAGCACACCCTGCTCCTTCTGCATCACCCCAGCTCCACCTTCTCGCTGCTGCCTTCCAGAAACATTGAATATCTCAAGCTGGACACACAGGGATCACCAAGTCTGACTCCTGGCCCTGCACAGGACACCCTGACAATCCTACCCTCTGCCTAAGAGCATTGTCCGAGTGCACTTGACCTCTGTCAGGCTTGGTGCAGTGATGAGCTTGTTCCAGGAGAACTCAGGGCCTCTCCTGCCCACCTTTCTCATGCACTGGTGAAAGGAGCAAGCGGTAGAAAACTTGTGAAGGTGTCACTCATGGCCATCATGGGGTTAGGCACCAGGACCCCGCTGTGGGCTACAGCAGTTCCTCAGCACCTCATGGGGTTCACCCAGTGCCACTGCTGGGCACAAGAGTGGCTGCGGGTGTCCTCACCTTGCTCTGCTGCTCCCACAGCCCCACTCCCACCTCACACCTTGAGCCTGGGCACTGAGGGGCTGCCCAGAGTCAGAAACAGGCCAGTCCCACCCCGCTGTCCAACACTGCTCATCGGGCACTGCCAGCTCCTGTGCCACAGAATCACAGATTCACAGAA
>VZTR01012318.1:113824-130998 GCA_013400775.1 Chaetops frenatus | reverse complement strand
CATTCTAGGGAAAAGTGAATCTCTTGTTTTATTTGTAGATACTTAGTTTGATTTGTCTCTTGCTTGGCTTTTCTATCTATTGGGAAGAGTAATATTTCTTTATATCATGTTGTTGTGAGAAGTACTTAAGTGTATTAGTCTTTGCAAAATGCTCTAAAAGGTTTGGGAAATCTTGTAGAAGTCTGTATGACGGTGACCAGGAAATGAGTGGAACTTCAGTAATAAAAAGGCTAGTATTTAGATTTCTAAAAAGAGGAGTGAAGTTAGGAAGAAAGCTCAGAATCCTATTCTGTAGTTTTATGCCAGCAAAAGTAGAACTACAAGCACAAGTAATCATGAGAAGACTGTACCTGATATAGCAACATTAGTGTTTGCATTGCATTTTATTGAGTAAACTTCCCCTTTTTTAAATGTAATCAACATATATATGTAGGAAGGAAAAACTAGCTAGCCAGTCCAGGGTGTTGAAGGTGTAATGTGAAAATTGTTTGCTGAAACATGTAGCATCAGAGAAGAAGTATTTTGCTTCCTCAGCGGTTAAATTCCTCAAGGTGTTCAAATTTCTACTAATTATCTGAAGTAAATTGTCACCAGTTGAGTTACATTGCACTCCTTTTATCTGCAGAAATTTAAGAAAATATTAGTAAATACTACTGATGCTCTGCCTTCTACCTGACTGTGAAAAACTGATTTAATGCCATTTTTCTTTTCTAGGTCGCATACGATCAAAGCTCTCAACACCTTCTGTTGGTATTGGAAATTCTAAAACAGATTCCAGAGGACGGAGTAGAACCAAAGTGGTGTCACAATCTCAGCGTATGTATTTTCTGTTTATCAGTCATACCTGAAAAGAGGCCAAATGCTTAAGCATATATTCATTGACCAATGGCTACAGTCAAAGTTAATTTTTAAAAAAAGCTACATACTGAGTTGTTGTTCTGTGCCTTAGGTTCATCATCGCCAGACCAAAATGAAGGTATTTTTTTCAGTGTTTTGGGTCAGTGGTATTTGCATGCTTTTCTGATTCATGTTGTTTTTCTCTGGACAAAATACTAGGTTAGGTCTTAGTTTTCCAATTAAATTAGATAATGTAGCAGGAAGCGAAATTTATCCTTAAATTCTGTCTTCAGTTATAACTTCTCAACATTCTTTTCCTCCCTTTTCTGACTTCCCCATCGTGAAAGTCCAGTAAACACGGACAAGTAATAGAGAAGAATTGTAGGCTGAGTGGTATCCTCAGTGTTAACTGAGAGACCTAATTTTTCATTTTAAAAAAAAATCTTATTTTAGCCAGAAATACCAATTTTCACTTTAAGCTAGCCACTGCTGTAGCTCTTGGATATAAACTCCCTTTTAGTGTATTACAGCGCTTGCCTTTACTTAACTTTTCTTTGAAGGAAAAATACTAACCCCTCACTTTACAATCAGTTACTTAGCTTATGTTGAGTCAGAGGGTTAAAACAAGCAATTTAATGTGTGTCAGCTAATCCACAGTAATTTTGTGTGTGTGTTTAGTAACCAAAGCAGATGCAGCATTTTCAGTCTAGCCAAGCACTTGGTCATTAATTAAAAGACCCGATTGCTTCACATTCTTTGGCACTGGCTGACCTACAGCAATTTGTCCACACATCTGGTGTCTTCAACAGACATTTTCTGACTAAGCTCTGTAGCATTTTTCAAGTTCTTATCTTTGTCTATAAGTGAAATGCAACTACATTAATGAAGGGAAGACAAATTCACAATAAAATTAAAATAAACTTCCCACTTGTATAATTTGTCAGGTCTAATGTTCTAAACCCAGTAAATTTTACCAGGTTTGAAATTTTCAATATAAGTATTTTGCTATCACTAACCATATCCACTTTCTTTAATAAAACCCCTTAATAGTGTGTTTAATGGCAGAAGCGTTTGTTTTCATAACAATGACTGCATCTATTGGAAGTAGAATGATTTTAGAAGTTAAAAAAGCAGGTAGAAGTTGGGGTTTTTTTCCTGTTAGAGTGCTTACCATTCCGTTTTGCATAGTTTCATTTCCCAACAAATACAGTTGGATCAAACCTGATCCAGCATTTGCAGGTGTTCTGAGAGAAAGCATTCAAATAACGTGAACAGATAAATGTAGCATGCTAAAATTCAGTAGAAGTTGTTCCATGAAGAGCTTTGACGGTGTGTTTGTGAAATGAGAGCCTGAAACTGAGTCATTATTGGTTGGGAGAAAAGTTGTGCAAAACTTGTTTTACAGATGGCTACACTGTACCATAAGCAAAGAATATGTCAACAGTTTAAGAGGGAGGGAAGGTAAAGTTCCATCAAATCCCTTTTCCTCCCTCTATGAAAAGATATAACTAGTGTCCATAACAATTTTTTCATTAGTATTAAGAAAGTTTGGAATTAAGCTTTTTGAAAATACCTTTTTACTTTTAATAGATTTGGTAAATTCCTACAAAGTGAAGGTGTTTGATAAATGTCGGGGGAAGGGGTAACTTTAGGTAGCAATATAATACTATAGTGATGAACACTGTCATATAACATTAAATAACTCTATATCCAAAGAAGCAAAATTAAGCCTTATGAGTTTTTTTTTTACTAA
The DNA here is from genome assembly GCA_013400775.1 of Chaetops frenatus. Classification (NCBI taxonomy): domain Eukaryota; kingdom Metazoa; phylum Chordata; class Aves; order Passeriformes; family Picathartidae; genus Chaetops; species Chaetops frenatus. The sequence continues at coordinate 128,408 of VZTR01012318.1, read as the reverse complement.
TAGTGGCAGGTTTGTTTTTTTTTCGTTTTTACACATTATCAATGTCTAAAGAGATAAATTGATAGTGAGATAACTAGATCTGACTACATTTGATGATGTGTGAAAATTAAATGCGTGAATGCGTCTTTACAGCCTTTTACTACTACGTCTGTTCAGAACCAATTGCTTCAAATAGCTCATTGTAACCTGTCAGTGGGGGAGAACAAGAATTCTGAGATGTTTTAAGGAAGATAAACAGGGCAAATACAAATGGACAGGCGAAGGAGAATTCTCAGGCACTGTATGCCAGCTATTTATAGGGTGATGCTTCTTTATGTGACTGAAAATTTTCACAGCATTTTGTGAAGCGTGATGCTTGATGTTTCCATACAGGGGATTGTTTTAGTTCCCCAGCTTATATAATGAGAGAATAGCTTCATATTAGATTTAAGCTTATTTTTTTTAAAACCACTCTAGCACAGATGCTTTTGTTAATTTTTGAGTTACATAAAATCATTTTATGAAAGACTTGCAAATTTGAATGCTTTTACAAAAACTAATTTTTTAGGGTTTCAAAAGCCCTTTACTCTTCTGTTTTTAAATTAGTGTAAACTAAATGCCTCACTATTTTATTCTTATCTATGGAAAAAAATGGTTACATTTTTTTCCTCTTCTTTCCAGTTTGGTTGTTGAGTAATTCAACAGGGTCTGCTAAAATTGCATAACAGTCATCATTCAGAATTTCTGAATGGAAACAAATTCTTACTTTTATACTCAAGATTACTTTTAAAGAGGAAAACATAAAATTCTATGCAAGTCTTTTCAGTTGTGCCATTGTGAATTTGGTTTTTTTGTTTTGGTCATCCACCGCACTTGCAGCTCAATTCCTTTACTGTTGTGTCTTAAAAAAAAAAAAGTTGATCCTTTGTGCAATTTTCATTCAGCTGTTGAACTTGAGCCTTTTTGGCAAGGTAATATTCTTTTCAAATAATGTGCAGGCTACAGTTTCATGCTTAATTGAAATTTTAATTCTTCAGTGTTGAGTTGTTGATTAGAAAGCTGAAGAATTGTAATTTATTTGTGCAGCTTTGCTTCATCTGCTTTGTACATAGCATCTGAGTTTAATTCTTCAATTGTGGAAGCTACTTAATAGCACTGCTTTAGCATAACCCCCTTGTGGCTTATTTTCCTGTGTGAAATGACTAAAGCTTTCTTATTTCCATTTGCCATTCATTTTTTAATCTGCTCTACTCCCTCCCTCTTCATGGATTATAAATCCCTACCCTAATCCTGCCTTTACACTTGTTCAGGATCACAGTCTGCTAACCCCATTGGTGGTAAGAGTCTACAGAATTTGTGTACACATCATTGTTTCATCACCTGTTTGACATACCTCATTTAAGGACCCTATTCAGCAGAAATTCTGGCTGGCTTGTTTCAATATGCTGCACGTAACTTACTTGGGTGTAATCCGTATGTAGAATGCTGGAGAGATGGGAAGGGTTTGTCAGTTTGGAATAGTGCCTTTGATCTTTCTTTCATCGTTCAGCTCACTTAGATCTGCTGGTAGTGGTAATACTGACAAGAGTATCCAATGCTCTTATTAGCATAGTATTTTTAGGATCTTTAGCTACATTCAGTTAATTTACACTGCAGTGGTACACTTTGCGGGTCAGACCAGAGAAAGATAAAATCAAGTATTAGGACAAGAGGTTGCATTTCTTCTGAATATTCTGAGAAGAGTACGCTTTTTCAGATTTTTGACGGATTGAAGAAAAGCTACCAGTCTGCAGCACACTGAAGCCTTTTACAAGATTTGATTGTTTTAGAGAGATACAAAATAGGAAGTAAGCGTAATAATATCAGGTCTAAGTTGAAATACCCTGATATGAAGAAACTGTCAAACCTTTAATTTTTGCAGACCACAGCAGTTGAATAGGTTTGCTTATTCTTTTGTTGCTATAGAAGTCGTGCTTGTTTCTTTCCAGGCTGTGTAATATTTTATTTATCATTTCTGCTGAATAAGTCCATAGTTTGGAAAAGGGAGTTTGCTAAATAATCATTTGAAGTTTGAATTCAGACAATGAATCTGAAAGTAAATGCATGGTACATTATTTTAGATTTCTCTCTTCCACCCAACATATATTTTATTTTGTTTCAGATTTTGTTTCTTTTACCATATAGTCAAGCTTTAGTCAACTCTTTTCAATGTGCCTCATAAGAAGTAACACATGAAATTCACTTGAAAAGTTGCATGTTGTCTGTAAATCTGATAGCATCACTGTGGTCATACAGTTACCTGATCATATTTTAAAGATTAATGAAGGCTTCAAATCTGTATGTAATTAATCTTTGGTTAAAATCCTGTTTTGCTTTTTCTTTGGTCATATTTCTTGAACTCTGTAGCTGGAAAAAATATATTAATATCAGCTGGTGATATAAATCATTTACAGCTAGGGCAGAATGAATTCTTTGTTAGGACTTAAAACTAAAATGTTCTGTAGCTGAAAGATCAAAATTAAAGATAAGTGACCAGAGTTTCTGGTAGTGATATGGTACCTTGAACATCTGTAATACTTGTAATATACAGTTTTAATTAGCGGAAATATAAGACACTTAAATGTGTCTTCAATCAATTTTTTAGCTTGTATAAAACTAATTGAAGATATTCTGTAATTTGTGGGGTATCCTCCACAGAAATGTACATGAGTACTTTAATTGTCTTTAGTCACATTTTATTTAATGCCAGAATAGTGCTTGAAGACTCCATGCTTTTAAAAGAGAGGGAGTAGAGTTTAAATGTTAGAAAAGTCACATTATTTAATTATAACACTGGTTGCATTGGAAGAACTGGAAAATTACGAAATCATAATTTAAAGTTGGTCCCTTTAGTTTTCTAACAGGTTTGTTTGTTTTTCTTTATTAATAGAAACTGTGATTAGGGAGACTATGTAGCTTAAAAAAAATGAACATGACAGTGTTCATTTTAGGGACCATGGATCTCTTGACAAAGTCCAGAAATAATAATTGTGGTTTCTTGAGCTTATATACTGCTAAATACAATGTCAAGTGCTTCCTTGATTCAGTAATTTTAACTGCCTTGTATGTAGTACTGTAAGAACTTGGACCAAGGCATTCTATTTCATGTTTTTATCTTGTACGTTTTCCCTGATCATTTCAATCTACCACCACCTACCTACTAACTTCAGGTATTTTCTTTTTAACCATAATTGTTTATCCACTGTGCTGTTACTAATACTTATTCATTCTGCCTTCAGCTGGCAGTAGATCTGGGTCTCCTGGAAGAGTTTTGACAACAACAGCACTTTCCACTATGAACACAGGAGTTCAGAGAGTGTTGGTGAATCCTGCAGCTGCACAAAAACGGAGCAAAATCCCACGAAGTCAGGGATGCAGTAGAGAAGCTAGTCCTTCTAGGCTGTCAGTAGGTAAGAATCTCCAAATAACTCTTGGTTTCCTTATAGCCCTTCTTACTTTAAGTGCTGGATATCTACAGCTCGTTGTAGGTGGATGAAAAAAATATAATACATCCTAATAGTCTAGAATGTGTGCCTGTTTTCTGAGACTAGTCTTTGACATACAAGACAGTTTTAAACTGAAGCTGAAATTTGAAGTTTTTCTTGTCAGTATATCGTAGTTTTTCTTTTCCTCACTTCCCTTTCTTCCGTCTCTTTTTTCACTTCCCTTCACTCCCAAAATATCCATGTCCATTGAATGAAAGTGTGATACCATTTTGAAAATGTTCATTACTTCGTATCTCCTGTGTATGTGTGCACGCATGTGTAAATGCTATGATGCTAAAATGAAAGTTACGTCTTCAACCTCACAGTATACTTAGATAATACTTTATTGCAAACAATGTTATTTTAAAAAATCTGTTGATTTTAATGGTGTTGATGCTGTTCTTTCTTTGTATTTTGATTTTTGTCTTAGCTGCATAGTTTTTTTATTTTCCTTCCTTAGAAAGCTGTGGGGTTTTCTGTTGGTGCTATTATTGATTAATTTGATATTGAGCACAAATTCTGAATCATTACTCAATGTTGCTTGTTTTTTCTCCATCCTTTCCAAATGGTCTTTCAGCTGTTCTATAAAGAGTTAGTAAATTTCCATTTTAGGAGCTGTGCAAAGAAATAATTTCATTGAACCGACTACACTTAGAGTGATCTAGCACAATCAAGAAAGTCTGTAGGAAAGGTTATGACTTATCATGCGACATAATCATCAGTGTCTTTTCTTAGAAATGCGTCTTTGATCTTACTGTGAAGCAGAATCGCATTAAAACTGCAACTTTTCTTATGTCTTCTCCCCTCTGTGCCGCTGTTTGCCTGCACCCTGAATCATACTAGCGCGAGGCAGCCGCATTCCTCGGCCTAGTGTGAGTCAGGGCTGCAGTCGGGAGGCCAGCCGTGAAAGTAGCAGGGACACGAGCCCTGTCCGCTCTTTCCCACCCCTTGGTAAGTACTCGGAGCCCTTGTCGTGCGTGGCTGTCCTTGCCCTTCGTTATGTGCCTCATGAATCCATGCCTTCTTCATTTAGCTTCTAGCTGGCCACCGTGTTCTCCCTTCCTCTGGCTCTCTCCCCACTTACCCTGATGGAGAATTGACCAATGTGTGAATGGGTTGCGCATAGGAAAAATACAGGCTTTGCTAGGGTCAGTCTGAAGTACCAGTCTATAAAGGTGTGATGTGCAGTGTCTAGATGCCATTTTGAAAAGGCACTCCTGGTTTTGAAAATTTTTTTGAGCTTGCATGTTTCTCTTTTCATTGCAGCACTCATTGCTTGGGCACTTGAGTGCAGGGTCAGCTGTTGCTCCAAATTCTCTGCCCAGTCAATGAATCATTTTAGTGTGTAAGAAGAAATTACACTTAATTATGTCCGCTTAGCTTTATGGTCAGCAGCTTATTGGTCTGACACAAATTGTGAGATTTCACAAGATTATCAGCCTGTTTCTGAGATGTCAATGAGGTGTAAGAATATTAGTTTATAAGTACTTGAACATGTTTTTGGTTAAGGATTAGGGGATGTTCTCATCTCCATATATCCTTGTCAAGGTTACTACAAAGTTGATAGTAAATTTTGCTTGAAGTGCTTTTAAATAGCGGGTTTGTGGATCGGGGTTTTTTTTTTGATTGTTTGGTAATACCAAACTCTCTGTGCAATTGTATGTGAAACAGATCTCTTTTCGGTGTTACATACTGAAGACTATTTCAGACAAAGGTATCCTTCTTACTTGGTTTGTTCAGTGTAGCTTACAGTTAAGGATTTTATAATACTAACTGTTAAACATAGTCTGAAAATAGTAAATCTCTGGTTTCTATCTCTAATCGAGGCACCCAGCTGTACTCCTAATTAGCTCTGGACATATGTTGTGGTCTTCCTGCCAGCTGTGGTTTTATTAGGATAATACAGATTAATGGAATGAAGGCTGTTTCAATAACTAATGCTAGTTTGCCCAGATGCTGTTTAATTGGGAAGTGATACTAAAAGTAGATACTATGCAGGATCCATTAGGAAACCTGTATCTTTTTTTCTAAAACACAGCTAGAGGATTGTGTTGAAGTACACATGTACCTTCTGTTCTTTAAAAAACCAAGGGTGTTTTGCACAACTCTTCGTGCATCTTTTGCTGCCTTACAGTTTGATTTGAATTGCATGCAAGATCAGATTTAAATTTTGTAATTGGTCAAATGCTTGCTATCTTAAGAAGCCTGCATTAAGGCAGAACCACGAGATGTGTTGCTGGGATAGATGCCACTGGAGGTTTGATATTGATTTATGTAGTTCAGTTTTATAATTCAGGTATCAAAACAAGTACTTAGTCTCGTGAAATAGGTGGTATTGTCTGATAGCACAGAGAATGCAAAGTAACATATAAAGGAATCCAGCATTGTTTTAAAAAAAGCAGCTATACTTGGAATAAATGAAGATTCCTTTTAGGATGACTTTTTATTTGAATGATTTAAAATGTCATATAGTGTTTTGTTGGTTACAAGTGAAAGATGAAATAAGGCAAATTCAGCTCTGTGTAGCTAGAGGCAGTTTGACATGGGGATGAAGAGGGGAATGTAGCTTGTATTGCCTCTCATTGTCAGCACAGAAATTTTTGCTTACGAGCACAAAATAAAATGGATTTTATTCCCCTTTAGGGTACAAAATGACCTAAATGCTACAAAATTGCATGAGTGTATACATTGGTATCAGGTGTTTATGTAATCTCACATCTCGGTGTAACGTTACAAACTGGGAGATAAGAGCCACTAAGAAGCAAGTGATTTATGGTTTATTTAGAAGTGTCTATTTTCATTAAATATAGTTAATATTAGACCAGACTAGTATAGTGTCTGTATTTTAGCTAAGAAATCATCTTATTGTGAGTCCATTTCAAGTCTAATTTTGATTCATCTTTGAAAAATGCAACAGCAAACATAAATACTTGAGAATTTCTGTAATTTGAGGGGTATAAAGAATGTTCTTGAAAATATGTTTTGGAATGAGATATGTTTCACCCAATATATAGTGCTTTTTTTCATTGTCTTAAAAAAGTTGCCCAGCATACTTCAAATGTATATACAAGAGGAGTAATTTCAAATTTCTTGCCTAAAGTTAGAATTTTTAATTTTCAGTTGCACCTTTAATTTTCACAGCACATTGATGGAAAGTAACAGAAAGGTTTATCCCATTAATGCTTGTATTTAAAGAGCTGTCAGCTGTGATGGCTATGTTGTGACATCCTCACTCTTGTCTCCTTTTCCATGCTGAGACACACTTTCTAAAGAACCCAAGTATTCCACAAAGAATTAGTTCCAAACTAAAATGCAAGATTAGTTAGAAATAAAGTACCTTATGTAAGGAGTAGAGAACTTAATGTGGAAAGATACAGTGTTGTTTCTGGGATCTTTTCAGGACTTAGGATCATTGGGCAGTGCACTCAGGCTAAAAGGTCCTTCCCAAAATGTCATTTGGTCCATGTCATCATTACATGATTCAAACCAGACTCTTAAATGGTCTTTGTTAATTAGAGAAAAGGATGATTAATTTGATTTGGTTTCTGTTTATGCTTCTTTATGTATCCAAAAGGTGTAAAATATTTGCATTTGCAGTTAGTTATTAAATCATAAGATTGTATCTGGGGTTTATGCCAGATGGACATTTGGATTCAAGTTTAATTGTCATTTATGTGGTGATAGAATTCTAACTTAAGTGAAGAAAGAAGTGAAAAAAAAGTGTTTAAAAATATATTTAATTTAAAAATTGCTTGTTTTAAGAAAGATAAGCAACAATGAGTCAACTTCTTCAGAATCACTAAAAAAAGTTTTAGACAAGTGCCTATGGGAGTGGGGTACTGAATTTTATTCAGAAATTCTTAAGGATCTTCAGTTTCCAATTTCCATAGCTTCAAAGAATCTTAATGAACTGTAGTAATAGCTAACATGTGTTTCAATTTCACGTTTTATTTATTTAAATAAAATAGTAGGTATGTGTATTATTAATTGCATTGACTTGTGTTAAACTTCTGATTATAATTGTATAATTTTAACTTTCATTTACATAGTGGTGAGTTTTGACTGAGGTTGAGTTGTCTGCAATGTAGGCAAGAATTCAAGTGCATACAAATTTTCAGCTGCCAACACAGCGGGTTCGTGCAGGAGGCACTTTTGCAGATAATGTTTGATATGTGAGCTCTGGCTCTGACTTGAGCACACAGAATTTAGTTAAGTCTACAATGCAAGACCAGTGTCAGTGCACTGATAACTTTTTAGGTATCTCTGATGATTCTGTTTGTGTGCATGTGTGTCTGTGCACCTTTTCTTCCTTGAACTTAAACTTATTTGCTTTTACCCTGCTCTTAATCTTTTAAATTAAAATCAAATTATGCATGAAATGTCCAGTGTACATAAACCTATATAATCATATTTGGTATAATCAAAGAACTTCTCTGAAGATTTTTGCTTCTGTTTAATACTCAGTTTCTTGTGCTTGAGCTGAATCTTTTTGATATTCTCTTGTTCATCTGAGCAGCTACTGCAGCACTTTGATTCCAAGGTCACAGATAGGGTTTATTTAATCCTGTTATTGCAGCTTCCAGACATCACTCCAGATCCACTGGTGCCCTCTACGCTCCTGATGCTTGTGGGGTCACAGGTGAAGGATGAGTACCCTTTGTTGTCATCCGTGCAGTCATCTTGGATTTTTTTTCCCCACCCTCTTGGTTATTCTCATAGTTCAGTTTTAGAAAGCATTATTTGTATTAATTTGAGTTTTGTGATTTTAATAATCCAGATAGATGTGTTTATGTTGCTAGATGTTGTCTCCACCCTCATCCTCCTATGTTAATCCTTTTTTTCTTAACATTTTTTTTACTTGCAGAAGAACCTTTTTTAGTTTTCCATTTTTTTAGTATTTGTAGAGCATTCTCTATGCATGTAGTTTTCTAATCAAGAGTCTCAATAGCCTTCCTATTGTATTTGCTTTCTTTCTAAATGAAAACGAAAACCCAAAATGAAGAAGACATTAATTTAAAAGAAAAAGGCCAAACTCCTTTCAAATAAAACCATTGTTTTGTAGGAGTTTTTCCATGTGATATTGAAATAGAATGTTTGTAGGTGACTGGTTTTTTTACTTGAATTCTTACTTTTGTCTCTACCACTAAAGACTTCAGAACGAAAATGGTTATTTTATCCACTACATAATTTATTAAAAACATTAAGCAAATGCTTTTCTTCTGATTGGGTTTTTATAACTGAGTGTGATATTTACATCCCAGCTTTCTGTTCTGATTGAATTCTTTGTATTTATTTTTGTTGTTCTAACAGGAACTGGCTTTGGAATTAGTCAGTCAAGCAGATTGTCATCATCAGTCAGTGCTATGCGAGTTCTGAACACAGGTTCTGATGTGGAAGAGGCAGTAGCAGATGCTTTGGTAAGAATCTCACACTTACCTTGTGTAGGTTACAGGGTCTTTAAAGGGTTCCTGTACATTAAGTATGCAGAAGAACTTGTCATTCATTATTTTATTGGGTTCTTGGGGAAAAAAAAGAAACTGAGTTGCTGGAGCTGCAGGTATTGGAATTTTCGTTCCCTACAGACCTTTTAACTTTTGAGAAATGTGCTTTTTTTCATGGCAGACAGGGAACAGTCTTGGATTGTTGTGTTAGAGTGGCCCAAGGAGTCACTTGAGCAGGTAGAACTAACCAGCAATTTCTCACAACAGTCAGAAAAACTTCAGGATAGGTTGAAGGATTATTAGAGCTGGGAATGACAGGTAAAGCCCTCTGCTTACCATAAGACTGGTTGCCATTTAAAATTTTTTAGTCTGACAGCATGTGAGATTGATGCTGAAGAGAGAAAAATGATGGCTGGGCGGCCAAGCCCCACACAGCCACTTGCTGTCTCTTCCACTACTGGGGTCAAAGAGAGAATCAGGAGGTTAAAAGCCAGAAAACTTGTGGGTTGAGATAAAGACAGTTTAATATGGAAAGGAAAACGCATACACCCAGGCAGAGCAAAACGAGGAATTGATTCAGTGCTTCCCATGGGCAGGCAGGTGTTCAGGCATATCCAGCAGAGCAGAGCCCGATCACACAGAGCAGTGACTTGGGAAGACAAACACCATCACTCCAAACATCCCCCTCTTCCTCCTTCTTCCCCCCACTTTATGTACTTGAGCATGCTGTCACATGGTCTGGAATGACCCTTTGGTCAGTTGGGGTTACCTGTCCTGGCTGTGTCTCCTCCCAGCCCCCCATTAACTCCCAGGTTCCTGTCCAGCATGGCAGTAGGAAAAGCAGAAAAGGCCTTGGCTCTGTGCAAACTCTGCTCAGCAATAACAAAACCTCCCTATATTATCAACCCTGTGCCCAGCACAAATCCAAAACACAGCCCCATGCCAGCCACCGTGAAGAAAATTAGCTCTACGCCAGCCAAAACCAGCACAAGCAGGTAGTATCTCATTTGTTTAGTTTCCGTTTTCCTTTGTTTTCAGAATGTTACACTAAGTTAAAACTGGTTATGCCATTCTCTTTATTAAGCTATACTGTTCTTTAAAAGGGTGTTTGGCTCCTCTGCCTTCACGCCCCTGCAAGCTAAACTGAAAAAATTACGTATTTTGCTATTCTGACATTTACATCAGCAAGCTGAAATAGTCAGTTAATTTAAAATACTGATGCTAGGAATCAGATACATTTTTATCAATTATTGTATACTATTTGCATATCATTAAATACTTGTAAGTACTTATTTTTTCATTACCAGAATGCTTTAAAGAAATTGGTATTTCTCTGGTTTAAGAAAAACTGTTATTTTGAAAGTTAGTAAAAAAACCTACAAATTAGACTCTAAAAAGATAATTACAGCCACATAAAACTGAATAGAGAGAAAAAATATTCAAAATTTCAAGAACTCTGTCATATCTTAGTATGACTATTGATTCATTGGCTAATACTTTTTTCTTGGCATGTTAGCTCAAAATTTGTGTGCCTTCACTGGTGTAGTGATGGGAATATCTCTGAAATCTTGCCTAAGACGTCATGGTGAAGTTGACTGCATTTTCACCTTTCTGTTATTACAACTTGCAAGAAGTTTTCATCATTAACAGTGAATGCTGGTTCATAAACTGGAAGTCGGTCTGGCTTTTGAAATAGGAAACAATAGAAAAACAGTCCATGGAACATGGAAATGTTCTGGCTGTAACTAGAAAGCCTGTGCTATAGTCTTCTTTACAGAGGTGCTTCATGAAGAATATCTTTAGTACTTTTAGCAACCTCCTAGTCTATTCAAATTTAGCTGGGCAAATTATGTAGTAAGAATAGCAATTAAGGAGAAAGTCATGTTTCCAGTGACTCCTCTTGAGGCTTGAATGTGTCCTGCTTTGTTGAAGCAATAAAGTTTCTTCAGAGAAACTGGTTTGCGCTACCTGGATCCAAAAGATCATGATGCTTCTAGAAATGTTAGAGGAAAATCAGTTTGTATATTTTAACTAGAATCTACAATTACAAAGAAGGATCAAGAACTGCAACATTTTATTATTGTAGTACTTGCATGCCTGGTTCCTTGCCATGCTCTAAATGGTACAGGTTGACCTGTACAAAGGACTCCATTTAGATGGAAATCTGGTTATAAACACCCTTGGTGTTTTATCTTAGACTGAAGAGTCACACTCATAATGGTATTTTTAAAAGGTAGAATGTAGAGTCCTGACATATGTAATAAAAATACAAAAATTAAAATATTCCAGATGGTGTTGTTCTTTTTAATTTTATGAAAAATACTTGACCAGTTTTAGTGGTGCTTAAGCCAAAAAGGTGTCAGTCTTCTGCCTAAGATCTATTTTGAGTATTACTGTATAAAATGCAGCAATAATGGGAATCTGTATATGTTTTATGTCTTTTACTTCAGTACCATCTTTGGCATTTCAGATTCATTTATTGAAAAATCTTTTTTTTTTTTCCTTATGGTGTCTCTTTTCCAAAACACTTAATGTCTCAGTGATTATTCCCTTCAGTTATTCTGTTACACATGTACGTGTGCTTGTTCTGTTGACAATAAGCCCGTTAGTTATCTGTTGTACAGCTTAGTTTGTGATTAGTATTGTGATACCCTTCAAGTTATTCCGTGGTTAAAAATGAGAACCCTGTGCAAATGGCAGTGGTAATTAAGGGGAAAACAGTCACTTACACTACTGCTTCTTCTTTGAGTATGTAACAAAACTGTGTTTTCAAATCCTAACTTCAAGTCCAAAGTTTGAATGGGAAGAGCTATTTTGCAGAGATGTGTGGTTTTTTTCATATTAGGATAAATGNTTTTTTTTTTTTTTTCACTCTGGCCTTTGGTTATTGTGTTTCATTTTGTTGGCTTGTTTCTATTTTTAGGGGATTTGGGATTTTGCATTTTGTAATCAGGGTTTTTGTAGAACATTGACTGTAATTGTTGCAATGACAAAATTTAGATCCTAAATAGTTCAAATCAAGATTTTGTACTTAGGTAAAAATTGACTGCATGTTTTAAGTCTTAATGCTCAATATCACTGCGTAAGACACAAAGATTTTGACAGAAAAGTCTTTGTGACCAACCCGCCCATGATCTGTAATGTTTTCCTGGAAATGAAAGCTTAGCAAACTACTCCTTGACAATCTGTGATATGCTAATCAGACACAGAGAGCTAAGAACAAAATTTACACTAAGACCATGTGTTGTCCAGTGGCAGGGAGTTTATTACTCACGGTGCTGCTATGCCTTACCTTCCTGTTCTCAATTTCTGTTTCTTTTCAATAATTTACTGCTAACAGCTCTTAGGAGACATACGGACTAAGGTATAGAAACCATTTTTCTTCTTCAATAGTTTAATATTTTGCTAGTAACATAATTGATACAAAATGACTTAAAATGTCAAAATATGTTTAGATCTCTGAGTCTTATATTGTGTAATGTATATAAAGCTATGAAGTGAAATAACTAACTTGCAACAGCCTTTTGTCACCCTGTTATGCAATTTTATGGGTTCTTGCAAGAAAACCTAAAGTTAAATGTTCCATCAAATGTGTGTCTTCTCTGTATTTGCATTAGGTTTATATTTTGAATACTATGAAAAGCCATACTTTAAAAAATTTTAATTAACTTGGTTTGACCTACCGAATGGTTGGAGCCATTTGTCACTTCAGGGAGTAGGGGTCACATCAGTTATTTATTTAAATTGTTGGTCTTTTGACCGTTATGGGTGTGTTGTATTACCTTCTTGAGAATCAGTGCTGATCTGACATGTCTCTGTCCAATAGAAGAAGCCCGTGCGAAGAAGATATGAATCGTATGGGATGTACTCAGATGATGATGCCAACAGTGACGCGTCAAGTGCTTGTTCAGAAAGGTCCTATAGCTCCAGGAATGGGAGCATACCGACCTACATGAGGCAGACAGAAGATGTGGCTGAAGTCCTGAACCGCTGTGCCAGCACGAACTGGTCAGAGAGGAAAGAAGGCCTTCTAGGCCTGCAGAACTTACTAAAGAACCAGAGAACTCTAAGGTAGGATGGCATCCTAATAGGGAAAACATTTTGTTTCAGTGTTGTTCAGAGGCAGGGGGAGAGAGAAGGCAGGGTGTGTCTTTGAGAGTAAGATGGGGGAGGAACAAGGAAACTTTTTTCACTTATGACTAGTAGTGTATATTTGTATACTAGAGGATGTAGGGAATTCAAAATTGAGAATTCTTGTGATACAGAAGGTTCATAAAATGCTTCCATCTACTATCAATGGAAGGCATTTTTTTTATTACTACAATTTTGGGGGTATTTATTCAGAAGAAATTGTGTACTACTTGCTACTAAGGACACCTTTTTCATTACATGCTCTCTTAAAAAAGTATGGTATAATATATGAGACAGTTTAAAGAGACTTCTACGTTTAAAGTCTCATTTTAGTCAAAAACTTCTACATTTTTACCCATGTCTTAAAATGCTTTCTTCTACTTCATTTACTAGATTATTTGATTCAATATTTACACTTGATTTCACTGATTGCTATGCATTAGTGTTCTAGCAGAACTAGCAAGGGAGTTGACTAATGTATTGTTGTCACTTTGACAGTCGTGTTGAGTTGAAAAGATTGTGTGAGATCTTCACAAGGATGTTTGCTGATCCTCACAGTAAGGTATGTGTAGGTTTTTATTTTCAGTAAATGTCTGAAAACATAAATTAAAAGAAAGGCAGTTATGGTAAATTATATCAGTGATATTTGCACATGTAACATTTCTCAAGCAAAAATAGTTCATGGTATCAGATTTCAATTAATTTAATTTGGGGTTTTGAACAAGATAATTTTCCCCCTTTTTCTGCAGGATCATGGAAATAAAGTGAAGGTTAATGTCATTTAAAATGCATTGAAGCAGTTCAGCAATTTGTGCTCAAAATTTGTGTTTTTAAGAAGTTGTTGTTTACAGAGGCCACNCTCAATTAGAAAAAAAGGCTCTGCAGTAATTTAAATGACAAATAAAGTTGTCTGACTAAATCATGCCTAATCAGATAAACTATGCCCAATAGTGTACTTACTTATTTTCCAGGATATTTTGTATTATCTTAGCTTATGATGTCTTCCATGCATTTCATAGATAGATCTAGCAGTTAAGACTGGTGAATAATTTTTACCATTTTTTTAATATTCCATAAGGAGACTAGACTTTGGTAAAAAAGAAAATGTGATGTTTTATTCAGTTTTACTTAGGTAAAGACTCATTATGGGTGATATAACAAGGAAAAATAATGCTTCTGTTTTCTAAGACCATTAAAATCTTTAAGTGAGTTACTTAGCATGATAGTATTTCTGTAATTTTTGTGGGAGGTGGGTTACTAGTAGAGCTTGATTAAATGTCACAATTTCTCATAGCAGAAGGAATGCAGGTAAGTAAGGAACCAGTAAATCTAATAATGTAAAACTGTTATATATGTTTAACTTTATATTTTACTTAATTATAGACTTGTTTGGAAGAAGTGGTATCTTCTATTGATATGTTGAGTGTAACGTGTCCCACTTCATGTCCATATTTCAGAACTGATAAAATTATAACCCAGATAAATTCAGAGCAGGGTATTATTTCAGAA